>PPHD01000553.1:0-60094 GCA_002909625.1 Bambusicola thoracicus | reverse complement strand
TCTAGCAGCCCTAATTTTTTTTTTTTTTTTTGTATACATGCTTCATCAACTTTAATTAAATTCTTAATAGCTGCATACAGCTGTAAAGTTGTACTACATTCCAGTAGGCAAGCTTCTGGAGTGATTATATGAGTTTTCTCTCTTTTTTTTTTTTTTTTTTTTAAAACATAATGCACCATTTTGTCGCTTATTTGTTTGGTTCAGCTGATGGAGTGTGTGGTAATTCCACGAAGGATGATTATGAGTTTTTTCTGTGTGAGTCGATCCATGGTAATGGATTAAGCAATGAAGAAGACCTTTGTGTTTGGTTATCTTTTCTTCTTTTAGTAAAGCATTCCTTTAAGCAAAAATTCTCTAGAGGTAGAAGGATGATGTTATTCTCACATTATATACAGTGTTATCTACTGTTTTCTGTTGGCTCTGATGGCAATGTCTTCTTCCCCTAAGTTATTGTCTTGATCTCTTAGAATTTGAAATCAGATTGAAATAATATTTTTTTCTGCTTATTTATTTATTTTTTTATTTATTTTAATTCAAAGACAAAAACAAGCATTGTAGAATACCTATCTGGCAAAAAAAAAAAAAAAAAAAAAAAAAACAACAACAACAGCAACTACAACAAACTTTACTAGGACTGCATCTGTGAAAAGTTCACAGAGCACTCTTTAATCTGTGTACTGCATCATAGATGTGCCAGTGACAGAATTTGCCAATGTACTTCATACACTCTAATTATTTTTTTTATGAGGATGCTCTTTTAATTATTATTTACATGGTGAAAGTAGAGATAGAAAGTTGCAAATGTTTTCCCTTTGCTGATACCTAATTATTCAAGCTCATTAGTATCCTGTTATACTAAAACTCTTGTTAAGGGCAAAACAGTGTACATCATGTATATAGAACAAAGAATTTAGTGTTAGTACAATTAAAGTCTTAACAGTCTATCTAATACTAATTACTTAATTAAATACAAAATTACAGGAAAGTTTAATTAATAGTACAGTTAAAAATGTTATAGAAAGACTTTCATCTGTATTACCTCGTTCTTATGTGGTTGTGCTTGGTTTTCTAATCTTGATTGTACTTACTATCATTATAAACTAAACCAAAACACGTTTTGTTAATCGTCACTCTATGACTATACAGTTGTTACTTCAGAGAAAGAACTTCAATTCAGAATAAACCAAGATAAGCTTGGACATCTCCTTCCAGTACATGAAGGAAGCATATAAACTGGAGGAGGAACAACTGTCTAAATGGGTTGATAGTGATAGGACAAGGGGTAATGGTTTTAAACTGAGACAGGGGAGGTTTAGGTGAGATATTAGGAGGAAGTTTTTCACCCAGGGGTTGGTGATGCACTGGAACAGGTTGCCCAAAGAGGTTGTGGATGCCCCATCCCTGGAGGCATTCAAGGCCAGGCTGGATGTGGCTCTGGGCAGCCTGGTCTGGTGGTTGGTGACCCTGCACTTAGCAGGGGGGTTGAAACTCAATCATCAATTTGGTCCTTTTCAGCTCAGGCCATTCCATTATTCTATGATGAACTCCTGAGACCCTGCACTTTTAGATCAATATTAAGACAGTAATGTCAGGGGGGAAAAAAATAAGAGTAAAGATGTTTAATGTTCTACATTAAATTTTTATTGTCCTTCACATCAGATATAGAGCAATTCATCACATGTTTCCCACCACCATTTGAATGTTTTCACGAATTGGTATCTTCATTAATTTACAAATCTTTGGGTCTAAACACACTGCTTCTGACATCAGATGTTAGGGCAACTAACCAGAAATTTTATTCTCCCTGTGCAACCAATGAGATAAATATCTTCCTACATACTCTTGGCTTCATGCAGCCTTAAACAACAAAACAAAGCATAATGGTCTGAATCCTGTTTGGAGAAATATGTGACATCATTGCACACTTTGCCTTCTGTCTTTTACAGCTTTGGATGCTCAGCGTTGCTCAGTGTTTATGTCACGATGATGCCAACAAAATTTAACATCCTATAGGTCAGATTATTCTAGAAATGTGTTTATCTCTCTTTACAATATAGGGAACTGAATATCTTGGCTTAACTGTGGATGTATGCACCATGGAGAGGGAGTCAAATATGGTGAATAAGGTCCCTCGATAAACCTCTAATTCTAGCCTTAATTTTGCTTGAGCTTCTACTTTGCTTTTGATTACAATTTAATATCCCTCAGCAACATGCTGCTACAAAAAGAAACAGACGGCTGACTATAGGCAAACAAGTAAGTTCTTGTATTTCTTTGATTGCTGCCAAAAATCTTTTAGGAAAAAAAAAAAAAAAAAAAAAAAAAAGAAAAAGAAAGAAAGAAAGAAAGAAAGAATAAGATTACCCAAAACCTACCCAAGATTTAGTGAAAAATCAATGAAAAAGTCTAATTTACCCCATACACACCAAGTGAATATGCTGTCGCTGCTGGTTGTTTACAGAGCTGAATGTTTGCAATATTCATCCCTGGATGCAGTTTTAATTTTCCTAAGAGACAGCTGATTGTGCATGCACGTATACTCATACGCACTGAGACAGAGCACCCATAAAATATTTTCATTTTTTCCATCCATGGTATCATTTATCTTATTAGTTGTTAGTGCTGCAGTTTCCACTTTAACAGTAATCATGACACATTTGTTACTTGATTTATTTGAATAGCACTGTCAAACACTGCATAAACAATACTGTTCTGGGACCTGGCCAAAACTTTCAAATTGCATTTTAATATTTATGTGCCTTCAGACTCCATGAGGAAAAATGCACATACTAGCTTGCCATTTGAACCACTGTAATACGAAGCCAAATCAAGAATGTTTCTTGATTTCAACAGCTTCTGTAATTTATCATGATAATTCTCTAAGCTGATCCTGAATATTAAAAAAAAAAAAAAAGATATTATTTTACATTATGAACAACTGGCAATTACAGAAATATTATTTAGCTGAAGTAGGGATGCTTGAAGCTTCCTGGATTGGCTTTCTAAATAGTTGCTGATTGTATATGTGACTTCACAGCAACTAACTTCACTACTAATTCTTAAAAGCAATATGAGTAGAGACAGCATGACTTCTGGAGTTTGTTTTTTGAAATGTGATTCTTCTTTTCAGTTAACATTTCTCAGTTAACATTGTATGTTAAAATCAAAATGTGGGGGTTTTTTTTTTGGTTTTTTTTTTTGTTTTTTTTTTTTTTTGTAGTCATTAGCTCGAGATGCATTAGGACCACTATGTCTGTTAGCTGCACATTTTTTATTAGCTGTCTCTAAGGGCAACTACACTTTTCTGCAGCTAGTAAGTCCCACCATAAGAATTACAATAATTATAGGATATATTCTTTAGCAGAGAGCTGATTATTAGTTTCTTGGTACTAATGACAAATGATAGGATATTCTCAGTGTTTTGTTCTTCTTTCCATTCCTCCATGGTGGTTCAGAAATCAGCTGCCTAAATGACATTCTTACACCAGTAGGCTTGGGCTTTTACTGGTTATACTTCAAAGCTTGTTTTTAACAGTGACCATCTGGACCTAAATCTCTTATGTTCTATTGTAAGTAAGTTAAATTGTATTGATGTGCCAACTATTTCACTTAGTGTGAGCTGGTCATTATATGACAGAACAAGAGTCCTTTGGAACTCGTCCTTTGGAATAATAATGATCCTTATATGGAGAGGGCTTGGTCCCACTGTCTCTTAGACAACCTTGCCAGCTGTTAGATCCTGGAGTCAGTATAGAAATGAATACAGTTCTCTGAAGCATGTCCTGAAGGCAATGGGATTGATCAAGAGCTGATGAGTCCCTATCCTAGTCGCCCGAGGAGCCCCTGATGTCACTGGCACACAGCCCCCAGGGAGCCACCAGCCCTCACCGCACTGCAATTTCTTCTCCTCTTTTCAAGATCTTTAATTTCCTTAATATGCTAGAGAACATGAAAAAGAGAGGACGTTTTTCTCTTCCTCTCTCTTTTTCAAGTAGCTGTAATGCAGTTTCACTGACTGGAAATTAAGAGGGATAGGAGGTTCTGTTGGACAAATTGATCATGTTGACTGTGTGCCCTTGTAGTTATCAGGGATAACTGCATCATGGGCTACATCAGCAAAAGCATAGCCAGCATGTATTTCTCTCTGTTTAGAACTTGTGAGCGTGCAGTGATCTACAGTGTCCACCTCTAGGACAGAAAATGGCACACTGGTGATCACTAGGATAGATGGAGGAACGAAGCATGTGGCATGGCCTCCCAGTATTGATGGTGCCTTGAGAAAGCAGGTTCAGACTCTTAGTAGACAAGAGAAACAAGAGGCAACAGTCATAAGCTGCAATAAACATGCTTCCTGGATTTAGGAGCAAAATCTGCATGAGAGCAGTTAAAAGTGATGTGAAATTTCCATCTACAGAGATTTCCAGAATTCTACTAGGTAAAACTCTGAATAAATTATCCAACATGCAGTCAGCCCTTCTCTAGCAGCAGGTTGGATAATAAACTCCTGAGGTCCTTACAATAATTCAGATTTTACAATTACAGTTATTGTCAGGAGCACACATGTATAGTACCAAGGGAAACTAATTGGTTTGCTCAGAACTGGATGAAATAACACTCAGTGAATTAAAGGTCAAGGACTTAGATCCTGGAAGCAAACCAAAAAGCTAAATTATTTGCCAATGTAATTAAACGTTTGGAGAAACACTTAGAGCCTACACCTCAAAGTGAACCTACATATCTCATGAAATGCAAATAAGGTTACACTAGTCTACAGACTCTGCCCCTCAATAACGCTCCACTGCATACTGCCTTGAAGAGGCCCACTCTGTTCAGTCCAGAAATCTTAAATGACTTTTATTGAATCAATGGAAATTGGTGTGATTAAGTAGTAAAATGGGTTTTCAGGAATTTATTGTATTCATTATTTTTCTGTTTCTGTATTCAATTGAATACAGAATTGTCAGAGAGACTCCTGTGATTCAGATAGGTATGTAAATGAAAGCAGCACTAATAGTACATCTAATATCTTTACATATATTACCATTTTAGCTTCTACAACCTGTCTGCTACAGTACAGCCAATATTGTATTCCAGTTACCAATTTACCACGACTGACATTATTACTGCTCTTGTCACCTTGAGTGCCTTACATGACCAGATTGCTGTCTGCTGAGACAAAGTGCGTGATGTACAGCAACTATTATAATAGAAAAATTATCCTTTACACTCTGGAAATGTTTGTGGGTTTTTTTTTTTTTTTTTTTTTTTTTTGCATTCTTTAACAGTTTCAGCTTTTTTTCACATTTGAAATGAAAATTTCTTCCTGCCCAACCTCTACTGCACCACACAAATTTGTAGAGGGAAAGTGAATCTTGTTTTAAGGTTATTGTGTTTCATCATTTTTATTGGGATTCTGACGATTAAAAGCTTCTGGAATAATGTAGTTAGGCAGTTCAAAGAAAATCTTGTAAGTGTGATCCCTTACTGCTCAAAAAACCAGAAAACAAACCAGGAAAGTAATATATCATTTTCCATTTTAAGTTCCTTGCTATTTTTTCAGGGTCTACCTCCTGATAGAAACAGCAGTGTTTAAGTACCCTCTCTCCTTTCTTCTTAAGTTCCAATGTCTGCCTCAAAACAATATGGTCCATAAATCACATTAGAAATATCAGATGATTATATTACAACACTGGAAGAGCTAGCTAGTAGGAGAACAAGGAGAGCAAACACACATAATCAAAGAGTATACCATACATATTTAATGGTCAAAAATCAAACTAGGATAATCTGTTTGTTATATTTTGTCTAAATCTCCCTCAGGAAAATTGGACATTTTTACTGAATTGTCTCTTCATAAATTACTCAGATAAAAACAAAATCTTGATGATATTCTCTTTATAAAACTTTATGCTGTGGATTGAATGGTTCATTCTCAGAGCTGTTGGAATCTTCAGAAGGATCTTAAGAAAGTGAGCTTTTCTCCAAATCTCTATGTTACCTCTCTTAGACAAGACAAATGCAAAGACATATGTAAAAACCTCCACTTTAACTCCAAAGGAAGCGATGATGTAAACTTTTGCGAGGGTATGTATCACCTTCATCTACGTATCTCACCAACTTAATCTGTAAATTCAATTTTTTTCCATTTTGCTTTATGCTTTACCTCCGTGCCAGTCCCCAGCTGATCTCTGATTGCCCAGCCAAAGTTACCCACCAAAGAACTTACCCAGTGAATCTCAAGAAAAATTAAGATAATGTTGCTTAGTCAAAGTCTCTTGCTCTGGGAACATGCTGGAATATTATTTCTGTATAGCTATGAGACTACAGACTGCTAAAATGCAGTAGACCTCTTTGCTTCCTTGAGAAGTTGTTTTCTGAATTGGACATAGCTTATGGAAATTATTCTGTCATCTTTCCATGAAAGAATTACAGAGGGTGATCCTTTTTCTATAATTAATTACTCTCCGAGATGTATTTGCTGCTTAGTTTCTTGCTAAAATTGATGCTTTCATGTTTCTTTTTGTGTTACGGGAGAATATGTATTGTTCATGGTTCTTGGTGTTACAGACTTTGAACAGAGTTGACATTTTCTATTCACAGCAGTTAATCCACCTGTGAATATGAATATCTAATCCTTTTAAACATTTTCCCTTTGGAAATGTTAATGTGTGCATTTGCTTGTGGAAATCCACTACTTTTTTATTTATAGCATAATTAGAAAAAAAAAAAGTTGTATTTTACAATTGACTTGTTATTTTTTTCAACATTTTTCATTTATTTTACCATATCATTTATTGTTGCCTTTTTCATCTTTAACTTGCACCTTTTCTCTCTCCTATTTTCTCTTCTATTTCTCAGGCAACATTTAGTTAAAAAGACGTGCAGATGTGGCTGTTTTAAAATTTTATGGTAGCATTTTATTTGCTTGTGTTTTGGATTCTAAACATTACACTGAAATATTCCTTCTACACTTGAGAGCTAAAAGAAACAACAAATAAACAAATTTATCCTTTTATCTTCCAGAAGTTCTTGGCAATGCCAGGCAGTACAAGCCAATCAAAATTTATGTTCTGAAGACCTATAGTTAGAAGATTCACAGATCACATACAGAATGCACCTAATAGCATTTGCTTTGCTCATAAATAGTGTAAGGCTGCTTTGTTAAGTAGGGAAGGTAGCACATCTGAAAACAGAACTGAAATATCATTATGACACAATGATCTTACAAAGAGTATGCCATGGCAGGTAGAGAACATCGCCTGTGTAATACCCAACAAAGTTGGAAATGTGCCTGACAGGATTCTCAGGAGTTGACTAAATCTTCTTACTCTTTAAAACTAGTTGACTAGTGGCTACACAAACAAAACAACTCAAAGAAATAATGAGGCTTCGTTTCGTAAGCTGGCGTACCGGAGTACTGACACAGGGAAAGTTATCTGGTATTGGCATGATAGAGTTGAGTTATTAAGTGCACAGAGATGATAAAGGGACTGAAGCACCTCTCCTATGAGAAAAGACTGGGAGAGCTGGAACTGTTCAACCTCCAGGAGAGGAGGCTCAGAGAATCTCATCATATAAACCTGCAAGGTGACTACAGTACAGGTGAGGCAAACTGGAACACAGGTTCAATCTGTTTTGTGTTTTAGCTCATGCAAAACAGTCTCACAAATGCTATTAATTTGTATCAGTTAGCTGTACACTGTAATTCTGAGTTACTTTAAAATTGCAAGGGTAAGTTTAGAAAGGATAATGTAAATTTGCCTGTCATGCATTTGTCATCGGATAAGAGCATGTTATGGGATTTCTTGCTTGTGTGAGTCCTCTGTCTGACTGTTAAAAACTGTAAAGAAACTATATAGAAATGAGATACTGTCTTTAAACGGTTCTTCAGATGTATTTTGTGCTGATAGTTGCAACTTTCCTTCCTACTTGATCCTCAATCCATGTGTCTCAGTCAACCTCCAGTGCTGACCAAGCGTGTTGAACTAGTATAGTACTTTCACTGATCTCAAATCAACACACCAGCTCCAAAACTTCCACTCTGAACCAGTACAGACTTTTCTCATATTCCCCACAGTCATACAAATAAAGATTTGATAGGTTACCACTGAAGAAATTTCTGTGTTTTTGAAGAGGAAGTAGCATTTTCTGACATGTTAAATATCCACAAAACAATCGTGTAATTTGGGCACTTGACAAATATAACGGTATCTGACATTTGCCAGCACAGTCTGTTATAGATGGAAGAAACCTTTAAGCAAATAAATAAACAAAAGCAATGATTCCCAATTCGTTAATGCCGAATTATGTCATTCAAATAGGAGAATGCTGTGTGAAAAATAACAGTAAAGAGCTTGCTGTGCTAAATAATGAGGTCATTCTGTTTTTTTGTTGTTACTGTTGCTTTTGTTTTTGTTTGTTTGTTTTTGGTTTTTTGGGTTTTTTTTTGTTTTTAATCAGCCCTTTCTCAGGGATAATACGTATTAATTGTCATAAATTATTATCACTATGTATGTTTTCACAGAAATTATTCAAGGATTTGATCTGTAATGGAAGATCATACTACACTGAAATGCAAAATTATAGTCAGTAAATATGAAGCTAAAAGACTTTGGTCTTCAGCTCTGCTGGAAATGTCGTTGTAAGTAAGACAGTGCGCCATCATTTTGATTCTCTCCCTGCAGTCCATAAATCCTCTTTGTATTTAATTAGTATTTATATTTACAGTAAAATACACTGGGAAAAGAAAAAAAGATTTCATAAGGACAAACTTCTACATAGTGCAAGAATAGTATTCCTATAGTCAGGATATTAATTATTCTTAGCTTAGTATACAAAATAATTTTTACTGATACAACTACAGAAATCTGAAATCCTGCTTTGTTATCAGATTCAAGAATACTGTACGAAGTACCAAATTTGAGAGTGCATTATTCTTTGGCTTGATTCATATCTGGATTATTCAACCTATTACAGTGCCCAGCAAGTGCTGTGCTTTAGGATTCAGCCATAAAACTGCAATCAAACTATGTATGGTATGGAAAAGCAGCAATCAGGGTGACAGAGGGTGACAGAGCACTGGAAAAGCAGCTCAGAGAGGTTGTAGAGTCTCCTTTTCTGGTGATATTCAAAACCAGTCTGGATGCATTCATGTGCAACCTACTTTAGTAGGGAGGTTGGACTAGATTATATCCACAGGTCCCTTCCAATCCCTACAGTTCTGTGATTCTCTGAAAAACAACAACAGCCATAACAACAAAACAGATACATGTAAGTTTACTGAGAGTATTTTAAAAAAATAGCAGGAATTCTTCTGAAGAACATCTCTTTTCTCCCATATGGGGATGGAGAAGGGATTCAGAATACATAAGAAGGCTCAAAAAAGAAGGAACTCTTTTGTATGTGTAATTGTATTTGTATTGTACTGTATTTGTATTTGTAATCTTTTTGTGTATAGGAATGAGAAAATCAGTGTAGCTGTTTTAGGAGCCTTTGTTTGTCGCTTCCTTGCTGTTCTCTTAGAAGGCACTATCCAGAGCATAACAGTACAGCTGTAAGCAGATCTTGTAAATTTGGAGGTTGTGTTGTTTGTGGCTTTTGCATGGATAGACAAGCCAACATAATATTCTTCCCAAACCAATAATTTAATGTTAAATCAGTCAGTTGCACACGAAGAAGTACACACAATTCCTCCATATTTAAAAGATGACTGAAGATAAACTTGGCTGTAAATGATAACAGTAATAAATAACCCTCATCTCTTCAGTAATCAATTCTACTTTTCAAAGTAAGAGAATTATTTACATAGAATGATAACTCGAATTAAGAGAAAAATATGAAAAATGTAGCTAATGAATCATGAATCTATGATTCAGACCCCAGAGGCATACTGTACCCAGTTTCCTATTAATATGACTTGGATTCCTAATTATCTCATTCCAAAATAAGGCATCTGGTCAATGCTAGCCCTGTAGGCATGCCTTTGAGTCCATGGAGAAAGACAAAATCTCTCCATCTACTTCTGTCAAAACCATCAAGATTTCCATTTCCCACATCAGATAAGATAAAAATGTTCACTTATATCCATGCAACACCTCAAGACTAATTTCAGCAGAATATTTCCTGATATAAAAAGGCTCCTTAAGAACAGAACTGCAAAAGGTATCCTTCATCTGATAAAATTCAGCATCCTAGCTTCTCTGTGATATTAGTTTAACTGTTAATGCAAAGAGAAACAATGCTATGGGAGAGAATGCGAGAAGTCAATATAATATTTTTTCCTACAGAGTGTTTTTTGTTCTTCTTACTGCCTACAAAGAAAGCTAAATGCAACTAGGTAATCAGATTACAAGCCTCAGGTTAGATGGGATTAATCGAGAACTCAATTTGAAAAGACTTTAGCTGTTATTTATCCTAGAGAAGCAAACAGACCTAAAAAGTATTTGGACAGACTTGAATTTTAAGGTCTCTCTGATCTGACATCCTGCGTAACATAGATCAGAAAACTCTGCCTAAGTTTATGGAATAATCTGACAGTAGCTAGTAAAATACACATGTGGAAGACTAGAAAGACCTCATAGTAGCTATATTATAGATATATGAGTACTGAAAGCTTGACAGCTCTTTATTTTTAAAACATATGCTTAACAATCCATCGGCGGAGAAGATGCAATTAACATAACAGCCTCTTCCCCCATCTTTCTATCCCCAGCAAATACTAGCCAAAACGCCTGCAAACACTTGACAAAAATGAATTTCTATGTACTCTAGTACTTGCCTGTTTCCATTATCTTAGGGAACAGCAACAGGAGCATCGTGTTAGGGCCTGACAGTTACCCTAGAGAAAGAATAACAATTAACTTCGTTTCCAGCCAGCATCTGAGGCAGGAAGAAAATCGTTGTGACGTTTCTGTTATTTTTCTCATTAGCCTGTGCAATATGCCAAGAGCTGGGTTGTGCAAAGAAGGCTTTAGAGTTCCAGCTTGTTGCTACACTTAATCAGGGTAGCTGCACAGCTTGTATGTTTCTTAAAGGATTTAAAAACATAAATCCAAATTTCAGTGCATCTTCAGCTGCACCTGAAATTAAAACTAATCTTCCTCCTTTTAGTCCATCTCATCATGTGTACTGTATACTTCCAAACTAAATTAATGATAGATATGCTTAGGAAGAATTTGAGGATTTTCCCTTGCTCCTATCATGTAAGTAATGTCTGTGACTGACCTGGAAATTAATTAATCACACTCTGAAAAAAACAATGAGTTTCTGAGGTTTTAACAAGATTTGAATTGTTTATATTGTCCATATACCTGAACTCCAGACACCTGAGGTGTGTATTTTAAACAACACACACTAAATCACATTCCATTCATTTGAACAAGGTGGTTGCGGCATGAAAAACTTTTCATGCAGATTACTCGTCTGTGTGGGTGGACATGGAGATGCATAAAAATTGGGTATCAGAGGTTAGAACCCCAAACCCCTCTTTTATCTTTCACTCCACAGCAATTTAGAAAATAACAATGTTTGACAAAGATCCAGTTCATGAGGTGATTGACAGGGCACAATGCTGTGACCTGCTCATGATCAAAGAGAACAAAACCCCAAATAAAATGCTGATACAGTATTTGAATTTAATTTGGTAATGAAAAACCAGGTTAAACTAGTAAATGATTTTAATCTTTAGAAATTGACAAAAGCACACAATATAAATCACACAAGATGAATCTAAAATTTTGCAGTCCCAAAATGATCTTTTTCCTTCTTTCTATTTGCAGTTTTTTTGATGTTGGTGATTTTCGTAGTTGTTGTTGTTTATTTCTTTGTATGTTTGTTTGTTTTGGGGGGTGAGTGAGAGGTGAGGAAGTAATTTTAATCAAATTATCAAATTCAGCCTGCAAATATTCACAGTGAATTATTACAATGTCTTTAATTTGAAAAAAAGAGGGAATGATCCTTTTTAAAATTTCCTTTTCCTTTTAACGAGTCTCTGAACGGGATTTTGATTTACACACTGTTTTGGATGCATTCTTTTTCCATATTTACAGAATGAAGTGTACAAGAAGCCTTACTAAGCTTCAGACTATCACCATCATGTTCTAATTCAAAACTCTAGAACATATTTTTCTAATATCTGACTTTGCACAGAGGCACTGCATTTTTCCTCTAATGATTCTCCAAGACTTGCTGCCTCATTTTGATGTAATGACAAGTTTGATATCCTGCGTTTTTGTTTACATGCCAAGGTTTTGTTGGTGGGATGTTGCTGAGGTGGCGCAGCAGCTGCCCCATGTCAGATCAGAGCTGGCTCCGATGCTCCTAATGGTACACACCACTGGCCACCGCTGCATGCTAGGAAAACTTTTTCTCAAAAAGAGTGTTGAAGCACTGGAACAGGCTGCCCAATGAGATAGTGAAGTCACCAGCCACAGAGGTTTTCAAGAAAAGAGTAGATGTTGCACTGAGTGATGTGGTCTAGAGTGGTCATAAGCATGGGTTGATGGTTGAACTATGTGATGTTTGTGGCCTTTTTAACCTTAATGATTCTATGATATGAACAACACCAGCTGTGCTCTGGGAGAGTAGATTTAAGAAATGAAAAACTGCCGTGCAACAGCAGCTGGGAGAGAAACAACCCTGCAGCCACCAAGGGCAGCGCAGAAGTAAGGCAGAAAGTGCTTCAGCCACAGAGCAGAAATTTCCTGCAGCCCAGAAGAGGCCCATGGTGAAGCAGACTGTGCCCCTGTAGCACATGGGTACCACTTGGAGCAGATCTGATCACACAGAAATGGAGCGTTATAGACTGTTTTGCATTTGCAAAGAGTTTTCGTTGCTCTAGTCTGTTAGTAATTGGCAGTAAAATACATTAATGTCCCTTATGGTGAGTCTGTTTTGCCTGTGACAGTAACTGGCATGTGATCTCCCTGTCCTTATCCCAGTCCCTGAGCCCTTTCTCATTGTATTTTATCCCTCTCTTTCTCTGAGGATATGTAAGAAAGAACAGTTATAGTGGTGTTTAGCTGCCCATCAGGATGAAATCACCACAGTATTATGAAGTATATACATACACACATACATAAAAAGCATAACCTTACTATACATAGTTTCTGTACATACACCTTACTTTCACTAAATGGTACAGTGACATCTCAAAGGAAACAAAGCTTTAATTTTGGCTTGCCTTTTTCAGATTTCAATAAAAAAAACTTTTCAAAGGTTTTTGATGTTTTGACACATTTCCCCCTGCTAAGATTTTCAAAAGGTTTATTTATTTATTTATTTTTAAACTTTCAGTGGAAACAGAAGCAGGGAAAGAGAAGAAATATTAACATAAAAATACACAGGGGTATGTAAATAACCTTTGAAGTCTAACTTCAGTGATTCTTTTATTTTTCTTAGAATTGGCTCTGTTCATTTACAATCATGTCCCCTAAAGAAAGACAGTAGGGTATGAATTAAGAACCTGCTTCAATTACTTTATTCATTAGGGATGCACTTCTGGGCCAGAAAGTACTGAAAGAGGAGTTTGAAAGATGAAGGCTTCTTTTGCAACATAACCCAGATGTAACAATAATTGTATGAAAAATGTGATGCATTACAACCAGATTATGAAAGGAATATATTGAAATGATGCAGAAAAGAAAAATACTATTTAAAGTTTAATTCAGGTGATGTACATTTGGCCTTACCTATGTTTTCTTATTTAAAACACACTTTATGAGATTTACCCTTATGTGAATAATTTTAAAATCTGAGTCAAAAAGATAATAGATTTTCTTGTCCTGAACAGATACAGTTTCACTTAAATCAATGAAAAATCTGTCACGGGTGTCACAACACTACGATGTCTGAAAAGCAAGTAGTGATCATAAAATATTCTAAAACTATTTTTTATATTTCTTTACCTCTCAAGTCGTGTAAGATACACAAGTGTATAGCTGTATAGCAAACAGGTATTGGATTGGAAAGATCATCCTGTTACAAAATAGAAATGAAATAAAGATTTTACCTGTGTCCTAGGCTTGCAAAAGGGCTCCCAGAGGAAGGATCTTCAGATAGAGAACCTTCCTCCTGGGGAGTCAGCCCTTATATGGGGTCTAGGAGAGGTGCAGCCAGGCTCCACCCCTTCCGGTAACTCAGGTGAAACTGCATTCACATGTGCCCCTGCAGCTGACTCAGCACTTGCCTCAGGTGGTCAATCAGAGGTCCAGGCCGTGATTCAACAGTCCCCCATACAACAGGTTAAAGCTTAAATCCTGATTTAAGACTATATATTGTACAGCACTAGAAATTTAAATAATTTGAATGAATGATCATGTTGATTTCATGAACCGTGTACATAAAAAGTACAAACAACATCAAAAATAACAAAATACCCACCAACAATAACGGTAACAAGCAAATCCAGAAACTTGTTTGAGAAAACATTACAATCCTAAATTATTCACCACCAATACTTTAAAATTGAGTTTTTTAAGATAACTGCATATTAAAAGTTAATCAAAAGCTCTTATATCTATTCAAAATTTATTTCTTCTAACAAACAATGACAAAACTCGCAGTAACTGGAATCAGTTTTAGTGAGTTCTATCCAAATTAAAAGTAGGATGGGGGTGGATATGAGGTTTTTGTTTGTTTGGTTTTGTTGTTGTTGTTTTTGTGATTAAGCAAATAATAATAGAAAAATTTCCAGCCATGAAGATGGATTATCTCTTCTGAGAGAAACAAATTTGCTTCTTTTGCTCTACAGTGAGATATGAGTTACGGTTCACTGGAAAACAAACAAAACAAAAAGGAAAATAAAAAGAAAACTTTACGCTTTGCTTAGGGAGTGAGATACTTTATGAGACAGGTAAAAACATGCTTAGAATTGACTAATGCATTTTCCTTCAAATATTTTTAATATCTTAGATTTTTTAAAGAATTTTGAATGCAAAAATATTTTACCAAAAATGATGCTACAAGAGTAACCAGAATGTGGCAAATCAATCTTAAAATACTTTGAATGTTATATAAAATTTACAAATTCATTTGTTTAATCATTTTGAGTAAACAACAGGAATTCAGAAACCTATTTCATTCCCTGGCTATGTAACTCTATTTTGAGAAAAGAAAATAATTTTTTATTAGTTCTTCAAATATTTTTATACTGATGCAAAGAGTTTTGCCTGTCCAGATAAATATTCACTTAGCATCCTGTCACTGATCCAATACACCCATTGTTATTTGTCTCTCAAATAACCAAGGCATCTAAATAGCAGTAGGCTCATCTCATTAGGCAACAGCATGTCTAACATAGGTCAGCTGAATCATTCTCCTGATTCAATCAGCTGTACCAATTGCATTGATGTTGACTAGAAGACAATCTTTAAGTGCATTCAGACAACAAAGTTTGGGTTTATTAATCATCAGCTGACTCCAATCTCTGTATCTTGGTTTTGTCTATAAAAATAAAAGAATATATTAAAATAAAATGATAATCTTTTGTAAGATGAAAAAAATAGTGCTTCCATGCAGAACATTCAAAAGAATTAACATAGTTTGTAGGAGTTAGAGGAGATACTCTGAAATACATGTATCATAAAAACTCCTAATTTCCTAAGACATCTCTTCACATAAATATCCTGCAAGCAATGTCCTGAATCTCACAGTATATTAAGTAGGTTTGTGAAATCTTTCAAACTTCATTAAATATGTGATTACTTTGTTCATTGTGTATTATCTAAACAAATTAGGTGTGTTTCATGACAGCCTAGAGGTTTGTATATAATATAAGCAAATTATTCATTTTTTATATATAAATATATATACATGTTGGTGGTGAGGGTATAGAGAAAGTTCCTACTGATATGAGTGAGTTGTAGTAATGGCATGGAGAACAGAGGAACAGACTAGGAGAGTTCAGAGGAAAATCAGGACAAAAAGTGTAGGTATGCTTCTGGTAAATAGGAGAAGACTTTAAAAAGTATGTTCTTCATTGACAATTTTAAAGCCCATTTATTTTTTATTATGAAGATCCACTGACTCTAGTGATGTTAGAGGCACAGATTCTGAATTAAATATCTCTGGATGGTGCAGAAATCAGATTGTAGCTGTGAAACGTCCATCTGTGAGGTAAAGACACAGAAGGACGTCCTTTTTTTCTTCTGTTACGAATGAAAATGCAATAGAGGCTGTTATTTAAAATGAGTTTTTACAGAAAGTTAGACCTTGCTGTGTAGCTCGTGAGACTTTTTTATGACTGCTAACACATTTATCAACACACTCAACAATGAAACAAACTTCTCAGAAGTTGGCCATGCATGCTCTTGCTCACTGAACTAAGGACTTTATGAATGTACTCATTTCATCTGAAGACACATCAGACAGCAGAGAGCTTTACTTAAGAATAAAACCCACTACCAGTACCACCAAGCCATATCAACTTTTCTGAGATCTTATAGTTAATTCACAGTTCCACTGCTTTTCTACCTTTTAAGATGTCAACTACCTGAAATGATTCAATAGCTTCACTGGTGTAATGTGGAAAATTATACTAGCATAATTATGTAGAAGAAACGGAGACCACTGTAGGAGAGTAGATCATGAGATCATCCAGCAGAAAAGACAATTACGCCTGTACAATAAACAGGCATCTTCCTCCCTTGGCAAGTCCTCCTAAACACTCTCTACGCCAAGCAACTGGCAAGGAGCATTCACTACAGATGGATCAGCAGTAGCTGATATAATACTGTACAGCTGGTATGGTGGAAACAGTTGAAATGATCTTTGCTTTGTGCTTACCAGATTTTTTTTTTTCCCTCTGCACATAAAAGCAGGGAAGGGTTTTCTTTTCATGACCAGCAGCAATAATCTATAAACTTTCTTTGTAATCAAGAGGATGTTAGAGCAAACTGCCCCCATGCTGCTTCCTCTCACCTTGCCCTCCTGCTTCTGAGTCACTTTCAGATGCACTTGAACATTATCTCCACTGTAAATGGACAGCAGATTGTTTGGGCTGTGATTAAATTAGGCAGGCACAGGTGGCATCACCTATTGTAAGTTTGTCAATTTTTATGACTGCTGCAGCAGCTGCTCTTCTTTATCTTTTAATAACTCAGCAAAGAGGAGAGGGAAAGGATGCTGAACCCATGAGGTGAAGTACATGAAAAACCTCCCATTGGTATCAGAGGATCAGGATATTACCTATGCCATTGCTCAGTGACAGCCTTCTCCCCTGATTTCCAGGGGAGATTTTGGGATTAAAAGACTTTAAATCAGCAGTAGGGAAGAAATGCTCTACCATGCTTGCTTTGTCCTTTAACTTACATTTGGTTAATGACTTGGGAAAATTTACAGAGCCCTGTAACAGGAGTTGCTGTTTTAGAGAATTCTCTTAAAGCCAGTGATTATCCAGTGATTTGGAAGTAATAATCCTTAGATTTCAGCACCATTTTTGTTAGTACAAAAATAAATTAGCTCTGTTTCTTACTCTTATCAACGCAAGCTGTATTATATATCTGAAATTTGGGGTATTTTTGTTCTTTTCTTGATGGCGAGCATTCTAGCTTCATTCGCTGTTACTAGTTCCTTCTATTTATAAATATTATACCACGTACTATAGGACTATAGAAGATATATTAACACGCGAATTTGGTAAAGCTTTTCTTAATAGCATTGCACACAGTCACTTGCTCAAACTTCTCTCCCACTTCCACTGTAGGACAGGAGACAAGGAAAAAGGGGAGGAAGAGAGCAAAAAAGTTAAGGAAACAAATAAAGTTTAAAAAGGCAGTAAAGAAAACATGTGGGTTGAGATAAAAAATATTTAATAAGTGAAGAAGTGGAAGAAGAGAAGGAAAATGAACCAAACCAAAGGCAATTATTTACCACCACCCATGTGCTGACTGATATCCAGCCAGTTCCCAAGCAATAAATGGCTAACTTCCCTAAGCTGTTCAATTGAGGCCATATGGAAAGCACCGATTAAGATAAAATTTCAAATGTTTTACTGCAAATGAATGATAAAGAATAACAGCAATGAACTGGCCATGGAAAAATGAGAGAGTCCATTTGCAGTAAGACTCACAGCAACTACTGATCTAAGAAAAGCTCACCATCAGAGGAAATACAGAGATGAACTTCTTGCACAGAAGCTCTAATATTCAGTGCCAAATACAAATTTTAACAAACGTAATGTGGAAAGGATTTAAAGGAATAACCCTTAAAGCAATAACCATTCCATGATCAGAGTGTGGTGGTTGTATTCATAAGGGTGATAAGCACCTTTGGCATGAGCTGCAAGGGAATTTAGGTGATTGCAGCAGCCAGATGTGGGAGAAAACTGTATTCAGGCAAACTGACCTATTTATCCAGAACCTGACTCTGTGTACCATAGTTACAATAGGAAAATATCACAACAGTATCTTTGAAATAAATTTGGAACATTTTTCCATCCTAAGTACTTGATTATAACACTGTGAAATTTGTACATTTGCGTTGTATTTATCTGCATCTTTGCAAGAAATCCGAGTGAAAAAGACTTGTTTGACATCAGGTTACTTTTCATCAGGTTAATAATTTAAAAACCATTAGTATTTAGAAACATTTGGAGTAGTACACTGCTGGCATGGATTTTGGCTTATATTAACATCCACATTCTGAATGTAGAACCACTGTCCAAACATCTGTCCATATCAGCTGGTCTTTGCCTTCTTTCCTAAAAATGAAGTATTAGCTTCATACCATTATTATGATTGTCGTTATTTCTAGATATGCATAGACTCTCTGAGTAGGCAAGCACCATCCCATTTCTGAGATTATCTTTAATCTCTAGAAAGAGATCTCAGTATTGCTAGGCAGTCGTTCACTTCCCGACTCTGTGAAAAATTTTTACATTTTGTCTCCAGCACAGCACAAAGCAGGACTATTCTAAATATTCAAGCAGTAAAGTAAGTGCAGAAGCCTGCATAAAAAATAACCACACCCAGCAGCAAATTAAGTCCAGGGAGTGAGAGAGGAAAAAGCATGATAGATATTGAATAAAAAGGGAAAATTATCAACTAGATATGGGACATACAGTTAGAGTGTAATGAAGAGATACATTAGTACTTGTTAAAGCTCATTTAATAGAAATACAGATATCCTGTCTGATCTTTCAAGCAGGTTTACTAGCCTGTGTTCCTGTTGGCTTGTGATTTTGTGTAATGGGATGTGGCATTTTTGATCCAGCCACAGATATTCAATACCTGGATCTACTTTGCTCTGCCTTACATAGACAGCTAGACATCTAAGGAAATATTAAGCACATGAATAGTAACTTTAAACAGAAAAGGATTTATTAGAGGCCAAATCCAAAGCGTGTACAAATCAAAGCAGTCTGCATTGACTGTTTTTTTCTTGCAGAAAGGTTGTCAGTGTGTATTCTGACATTTATGTTATTTGCCCTTTTTAAAATCATAGAATCCTCAGAGTTGAAAGAGATCTTTGGAGGTCATCTAGTCCAACTCCCCTGCAATGGACTGGGGCATGTACAGCTAGATCAGGTTGCTCAGAGCTTGGTCTGGCTTGGCTTTGAAAGACTCATGGTATGGGACATCCACCAAATTTCTGGGCAACCTGTTCCAGTGCTTCACCATTCTTACTGTAAATGACTTTTTCCTTATATTGAACATAAATCTACCCTCTCTAGGCTTGAAACCATTTCCCCTTGTCCTGTCACCACAGACCCTGCTTAAGACTCTCTCCCCTTCCTTCCTGTAGCTCCTCATTAGATACTGACAGGCTGCTTTCAGGTCACGTTGCAGCCTTCTCTTCTCCATGCTGAACAGCCCCAGCTGTCTTAGCCTGTCCTCACAGGGAGGTGTTCCATCCCTTGGATCATTTCTGTTGCCCTTCTCTGGACACACTCCAACAGGTCTATGTCCTATGTATGTAGGAATGGCCCTTGAATGTTTCCTGAAGTAGAGAAAAAAAACAAACAAACAAACTCCAAATCCCTTGTATCTTATCTGTGGACAAAGACAAAAACAAAACCCTGAAAAGCATGAAAACCGTGCTTTCTGGGAGCTCCAAATTCAGCAAGTGATTCCAAGTATCACTTTTAAGTAGTTGTTGTGACATTTTGTAGATATGAATATCCTGAGATATCCTGAAACCCTAAAAAGTTTCTTTTAAGGTTGCTGTTATAATATTGCCCACCAAGAATTATTTCTAAAATGAGATGTATTTTAACCTTCATTTACAGTTTTAACTTTGACAACTTTGATCCAAAAATAAATGTTCCAAACCAAATTCACTTTGCAAAAACACACCAGAGCATTATGTTTTATCCACTGCAAACCAAATATAAATGTGTATATCTGGAAGCTATTGCAAAATGGAATTATCTTCTGGCCAGATTTATCCAAATATTATATGCAGGTGGTTCCTACCTGATTTTTGGAATGAAAGAACAAATAACAGAAAAAAAAAAGAACAAAACTAACAGTGACTGGAATGGTGTGGGCTGAGAATTTCCATGCCAGCTGGAGATCTCACGTTGAATTTGTGTTTATTTCACTTCAGTTTATATCATTCAGACATGTTAAATTTCTACCTATTACCAACTATAGTGGAGTGTTATTTGCCTTTTTTTTTTTTCTTTTCCTAATCTACAAAGCTCAAAAAGATTACTAATTAAGGCAAAGCAAGTTTTATAAGATAAATGATTAAGCACTTGAGGTCAAAGAGAAAGAAAACCAGAGTCCACTAGGGAATCAACATCAGAGCTTACAGATTCTGGTGCTCCATTCTAATGTTCTCTTACCTGACACCCTCAATTTTTGTTCTTTTCCCATATATTTCATTCTCTCACTTGTTTTCCCCTGCTGACAGCCAGTCATGACAATGTTTTTCAAGCCATAATGCATTATCACAGATATCTTTTATTTTTTTTTAATATGATACTTTATATGACTGATATTTTAAAGCTTTCATTCTGCACTTAAAATGTCTTTATGTTGCAATTAACAAGACTTCTTGGAGCTACTGGACTCTACAGGGTTTATGTATCATTTCCTGTTCCCAGGAAAGGGTGATCAAGGAGCAGCAAAGACATGCAGCTGTTATTGGTCTGGCCACAGTACCACATTGACATACTTCTACTCTGAAGCTGAGCTACGCTGTGGTAGCTCTGAAACATACCAAATACACTGGCTTTCTCTGTCCTTTCCTATGTATATAAGCTAGTATGAAAGATATGAATGTTGATCACATTACTTAATCATCACTGGAAGTGGTATAGTTCAGTAATCTATGTTCTGTTCTCTACTGGATCATTTAGAGTCTGGCAGTCACAACAATTCTGTAGTATGGCTATGCCACTTTTCCTCAGATTTGCAGTTTAGCAACCTACTCATGTCATGTCTGGACATTTTTGCTGGGAAAAATTTTGTTTGATTTCAGAGATGAGGTGACATGAAGATTTTGGAAAGCTGAAGAGGAATTGTTGATCTGAAAAGGCCTAGCAGCAATAAATGTGTCTAAGTTATGCACAAAAATTCTAATTGCAAGGGAAAAAATAAATAAATTAATAAAAAATCTAAAGAAGCACAGCATTTAAATCAGTATGCAGCCAAGAAAATTTTGCAATGTTAGTTTCAGTGCTCCGGGAAATGCATAACATTAACCATATAATATGCAGACAGAACATGATTGACTGAGAGCAGTTGCAATCTGGAGTAGCTTCAAGTAGGAGAGGCCA
The DNA here is from genome assembly GCA_002909625.1 of Bambusicola thoracicus. Lineage (NCBI taxonomy): Eukaryota > Metazoa > Chordata > Aves > Galliformes > Phasianidae > Bambusicola > Bambusicola thoracicus. The sequence continues at coordinate 38,373 of PPHD01000553.1, read as the reverse complement.
CTTGATAGATTTGTATTTATGAGACCCTTAAATAATGATTTTTCTGAAGACCCATTTGGCTTCCTTAGCATACAAAGGTTACCTTGCTTGTAGTTAAATAAACGTCGCCTGTAGGTACTGAGAGAGGTAAGTCTTTCCTTGGGCACAATGTTGGATGTAAGTCTGTTGTAGTCTACAGTTATGAGAAAAGGCGAAATTCTTTATCTCAGAAACTAAATCAGATTGAAATGAAATATTGAGAATTGGTCATAATCTCTATAGCCACCATTTTACACCTGAGATTTGATGGTCCAGAGCAGCTGCATCATACATGAAGCTGTATAGCAGGTCTGACACAGCACTGAGAATGGAGCTTGCATACCTAGAATATAAAATTCATGCTTTGTCTGTTAAATTTGCTTTGGTGAACCTGAAGGAGAAATTGTAGTGTTTTTTTTCCCCCCCAGCAAACTTTCAAACTCTGACTTCCCTGTGTTTCTTACATTGACAACATAAAGCTCTTATTTATTTAACTGTCAGGTGGTGCTTGTTCAATAAATTAACAGAAACAGATGGAGGAGCTCATCAGCTGAGCTCAGTGTAACGCTGTCAGTAATGAGGCAATTATTTTCGGTAACAGAGATCCAGCCAACCCCTCCCAGTCCCTATTTGTTCACAGAGACACCACCTGCATGCACCTGTAATATTCTCATCTCCATTTTACACCAGTTTGAGAGAAGTTAAAAGTTAGCACAAGATATAGTTGCCGTGAAATTATCTTCTGAATAATTAAAGTACAACCTTTTTTCCAGATGTTTTTTTTCCCTTTCTTTGATATGTGTAGGTTGAGAAAAAAAGAAAAAAGGGAAAATGAGGAGATAATTCTAGCACAGAATCGCAGTGCTAGAGCAGATTAGTGGCAAATTTTCAGCAGAGGGGTATAAAAGTCTTACTCGGGGGTTTCCTATTGGTAAGCTGTGTGCAATATAAAAAGAGAGTTGGTTGGTTTTTTTTTGTTTGTTTGTTTTGTTTTTCCAGTAGAACTTCGAGCCATGGAATAAATTCCTTTTTATTGCTCTCAGGCAAAACATGCAGGATGATATTCCCAATTCATGCTCCCCATGTAATACTATATTACCTATGAAGGGACTCATAGAAAATAAAAATAATCTTGCAGGATTAAGCTACTCTATTAATGTATGAGCATTCCCGAGGAAACTGAAAGCTAAGGACATCAACCTCAGCCATGTAGAGTCCAAAACCTGACATCTAGGATGGACTAATACAGACAGGTACTAATTCTTTCCTGTAAACTGCCTGATTTTTTAGGAAAGCTCTGTACTGAGGTCAGGTTGTATGAAAACGATGCAAACCATTGCAGACCCTTGGAAATATAAGATATGATGAGTGATGTTGAGATTCTTTCTGGCACTGTGATTTTCTTATGATATTCACTTCAATAGATTTGTTTAAATACTTTCAATAATTTAAAAGCATTTCATTCCTTTTGAGTCTACAACTCTTAAGAGGTTACTATCCATAAGAGGAAAATCAAGACAATGGAAAGTAGTTTTGTAAACAGTCCTTAACATTTACATTGTCTCCTCAGTACCAAAGCAAATCCTTCGGGTGTCTTAAACTCATAATTTTATACAATACTCTATCAATCAGCATGTTTAAAAGCACATACATCTTCAGATGCACCCTATAAAACTGTATTTCGGATTACCAAGCAGCAGTGCGGGGAAAAGAATAAAAGCAATCAACGAATAGTGTAGAAGTTGCAACTGAAAACTTGACATCTAAGTCATTATAAGAAGGGATTTTTGGAAACACTGAAGCAGGACAGGTGGGGAGCAAAAGTCTAACCTATTTTTACACTGAAGTCTGGAAAAGTGATGGTCAACACCATGATTTCTTGATAAAAGAGGCAGTATTATCCTCTGAGCCAAGAAACGTTTTCACTCTGACATTCTAGCGGGTGACAATAGCAGTCCCCTATGCACTCAGCCAGCCTCTGAGAGACTTCTCAGAAAACTGCTTACCAGAAGAGTGTCAGTGTGTGTGTGTCACCAAACACCAGTAAATCCAGGAGCCATACGATCCCTGGCAGGCTTCTGACTTTTTCCAGTAATAAGCATTTTATTTTCTTAAAAAGATTATTTATCCTAAACAAATATGTGTTTCGTTTCTTCTGATCAGACTAAGTGGTTCAACACAGGCATATCACAGATGTAAGAGGCATTGCTAAATAATGCACAGAAGCCTCTGGCTTTCAATCTGTCTCTTCTTTTGAGTCATCCTCTGTCTGTTTATCAGATCTGCCAGTGAGGCATGCAAAACACTTGGATGCTGCAGTAGTTGGCTACTATGACAGAAAAGACACTTGTTCAGATTGCTGTGTGTGGGCTGGAAAACCGTTCTGAATTATTTTTTAGGACTTCACTCTCATGTTGATTTAGGAAGGTAGCTAGGGGGAAACATTCTCAGAAAGTCAAAACAGTCCTATGAAATGAAAATCAAATTGAATCATCCAGCCTGTTAATCCAAAAATGCAGGATCGCTCACAGAAGACATTTAAGCCATGTCTAATTTGAAGGAGCACCAAGATTGATGCTTTCTTCCTAAGGCTCACAGAAATGAGCAAATTATCCCACCTTAACCACTTTCTAGACTAGGTGAGCCACAGCTACTGCCTATGCGTGTCCTATTAGTCAGAGGCCAATGTGGGAAGGAATGTTTTATAAGGGTATGTAGTGACAGGAGAAGAGGAAACAGCCTTTACAAATTGTCTCTCTCTTGAATGGACTCAAATTGTCCCTTGGGACTCTCTCCAGAAGGATATATTAATAAATATGGGGCCATGATAGAATTGGAGAACTTGTGAGGGTTAATTTATCTCCCAGAAATAAAGAGAAGTATCAGAGCAAACACAAGACTGGTGCACATGTGCTTGTAGGGATAATTCCAGTAACTGTATTAAGCATATTGATTTATTCCAAAATATAAACAGACACTCTTAAATAATATTTATATGGGACATAATTCTAAATATTACAATATTAATATTATTGAATATTAGTAATTGAAGCTTTTTATAATGTCTTTATTAAAAAGCAGTAATTTGCCCAACCTGAAAGTTCAATAAATAATTTCATTTCAATTACATTCTAATAAAAAAAACTGAAAAAGATATTGATGAACTATGAAGAAAAACAAAAATTAGGTTTTGAAAAACAAAACACTTTGTTCCATTCTTTGTTCTTCCCTAAGGTGACATTTAATCAGAATAAGAAAAAGCAGCATCACTAGGAAATTACTGTGCTTGTATATTCCTTTTGAGAGGAAATCTTCATTATATTCAATGTGCATTCATGCAAATCAGCCAAAACATAAGTGAAGTAACTAGAAGTTCAATGTATGGGAAAAGTAGGTATTTGCAAAGTCTTCTATCAGGTAGAGTGGCACAGACTGGTTAAAAATGTTGGTGGTAAGAGAAGGATTCATACACCATGCTATTTATTTTGTTGTTTGTTTTTCTTTTTACATTAGCTCTCGCTGTTCCTAGGTCCTTGAAGCACATAACAGATCAGGTTTAGCACAAAAAGACTGTAAACCAGGATTTAAGATGCATGTCTAGACTGCAGGTTTCAGTGTCTTGTTATTCACACTAATTTCCATGTGATCTTTCAGGAAAACTGTTCATATTTGATGTATGTGTTGCTATGAAGAATATTTTAGTAAATACATGCATTTCCTAAAGGAATTTGCATGCATTCTCTTGTTCCATCTGTTGTTTTGTTGCTGTTTGTTTGTTTTGTATGATAAATACTTATCTTTCATCTGAAGCTTTACTCTTAGCCCACAGTTCTTTCGAAACATCTTACATAGCTTCAGTGGGAAACTTGTTTTATTCTCGTTCATCCATCTTTAGTAGTTATTTTATCAACAACTGATCTGCTGCATAGATACAAATAAGCACACATGATGGAACTGCAAATTCAGTGCTCAATGGGAAGCAGCAGTGTTTTCTGTAATTCTGTTTTCATGTGAAACTGTGCTGATTACTCTCTATGCTTCCTTCCATGCAGTTCTGTCAAATTCCAGGAGATGAGAAAAAAAATTGTTTTAGCATCATCAGTCCTAATGCAAAAAGACTGATAAAAAAGGCCAGTGACTCATCATTAATTTCAATGTATGGTGAATCCATGTCTCCAATTAAACTGTACCACATTGTAAGTTCTTTTAGACTGTAAGCTGATGTTATAACCAAACTAAATCAGCACTCAGCCTTTCCAAGTACAGAGAGGTTCATCCAAATACTGAATGCTATATTTTGCCACTGAGATAATAGAAGTTGAGTGTGCTTGGCAATAGTAGGATATGCTTCACAGAACTCAGCTCTTGATTCTGCAACCAGATTTCCCCGTGAACAGCATATTCCAAGGGTTTCACAAGTTGAATTAGGTCAGATATGGAAAGAATCATAAATATTCTAGATCAGTTGTAAAAATAATCACATGGAAACAGAAGTCTTCCTTTCAGTGCTGGTGGACAAGCAGAGAAGGAATCCCTAGTCACCTTTAAAAAATATGCTTGTTGAAACCACTCCTGCACACAACACTTCTGCCATGAGCAGTTTCTGGGGTTTCAGACAAAATATTTTATAGCAGACAGCTGTCAGTCAGTGGTGTCAATAATATTCCTTTTTAAAGGACCTACTTGGAATTTAGTCTCTATTTTCAGCAGCAGATGATTTCCTTCACTTGCATACCTTTCCTCATTTTTCTCTGCCAGGAAACAGCAGCATGCCTAGGACCACCAAATATATCATCTGAGTTCTCCAACACTAGAAACCTCTACTTATCCGTCACCTTCCAGACATCCCATTTCACCGTAGCATTACTGAAATCTTTGAGATGTCTGTAAAATGCTAAGTAATTTTTTGAATGCTAGATGTTTTTAGTTTTACAGCCCTCTATGTTACATCGAAATGAAACGTTATGTATACTTCATGTGATATAAAGCCCTGTAAGTTTAAGAAAAAATGAAAGAAGCAGAAACTATGTTTTCTGTCACATAGCAAACAGCAGAAACAAATAGTATGCAGCACCATTTTTGTGATTCCTCCAAGAAATAGATCAATAATAAAAATATGCTCTATTTTTATGAATGGCTGTTGGTATAATTTATTTATATATAAAATCCGTATTTCAGTCAGGCAATATGTACTTCTTGTGGACAGCATACAAACTTGGCAAGGCAAACTGGGTCTAATCGTGGATAAGCAATTCTATGTTCATAAACTCTAATATGAACCATCCCTCTTCTTCCTCTAATATTTCTTAAGGGAAACATCAAAGCTAACAGTGGAAGTAAGGTGGATTAGCAACAATTCGGACCAATATTTCTTAAAGGTACTCAGCTGGACAGCAGAAGCCTAAGGTTTCTAGGAAACAGAAATTCAATAAATCATTGCTTAGTTCTTTCCTGAGATAACTTCATGCTTTTTCCTTCACTTTCCTCTTCCTCTGCTATATTTTTCTTTTTGAGTTTATTTATTTAAAACCCCTCTTCCCAAATCTTAAGCTGTACCAGCTTTCCAACAATCATGCTATTATATAGATTTGTGAAAAATAGCCATATAGACCAGAAATCCTACATTACATTACTAAGAGAGAAACACAGAAGAGATCTTTAAATTCAAATTGATAAATAATAATAATAATGTAATTCAGGCTATAATCTTTCCCTGTGCTTCTTTCTTGAGCATAAAAAAAAAAAAAAGGTTAACTTCACTAATACTAATTTTATATTCCATGTCTGCAGTAAAAAGTTACAGAGAGATTATTAAAATAGTTCTTCAAGCTGACCATGAAAGTAAGAAATTCACAGTCATTCAGCTATTCTATGGCTTGTGCCAGAACTTCTTTACAATTCTTAAGGGATAATCATATTTTCAGTAACCAAATTCCATCTCATGAGGCCTTAGCCCCTCTGACATTCTACGAGACTGAAGTCACAGTAGCAGATGTTGCTTTGAGTTGAGAAGAGCAGCTACAAGAACAAAGCATTTGCTGAATGGAATCACACATTTTTTCCTCATAGTAAGAACCCACTACTGAGGATAGTTAAGGTAAGACTTAACCCAGTTCCTTATTCCATCTTTGTCAGTCTAAGAATTTCTTACATGTTTTTCAGAAGACTCTGAGTTTTAGAACCGTTGGAAACATGACAATGGATTGGAGGGATAGCAATCTGAATACTTATGCCTTTGACTCTCATCACCGCCACCACTCACCATTGTGTCCTAAAGCCTGGTACCATCTATACCAGGATCGAAATATTGCTTCTGTTTCAGTAGTTTCCTGAGCGTAGCTACATAACATAAAGTGCTGCTGTGGCATCCCTAACTACAATAACAGGAAGTTCAATTGTAAAAGTAGTGATACGACATTGAAAATATGACCAGCAGGGGGTCACCAGTAGAAAATTCTGTAGACAGAATTCAACATCATTATCTTCTAGTTCTTCAGAAACCTAAATTAGGAGTTTTCTTCTACTTTCTTGATAAAATATCTATTCATTAGTGCTCATTTCATTCAGTTAGATTTATCACATGATTATTTACTCTTCAGTTTAATTAATTGATTGGTTAAACTGCACAAGCAATAACTCCACTTTTAATACAATATTTCACATAAATCCCTCACTTTTCACTAAAGTTTTATTTTCCTGCTCTTTTTAGAACCAAATTTTTTAATCACACCATCAAAATACAAAGTTAGCGAAATCACTAGATATTTTTATTTTCCTGAAAGCCAGCTTTTCAATAAAAGAATGAGCCTGACCTTGTAGGCTGTTGATTCTGTGAAACCACTTTGATATTTTCTATTTTAAACTGAATTAAAACATTATCACATATTACTTACCTTGGCAGTATTTTAGATTTTTCTATTCTTCACTAAAGATTTTAGCACTGCAAGTTTTTAAAGAAGGGGAACATCCATACCTCCGATGTTAATATGCAGATACTTCTATGATTCTACTTCTCAACAGTGTTACTAGAAAAAAAAGACAATATATACTAAAAAAAAAAAAATCTATAGGGAATCCAAAACTGTTATTCCACAATTATTTTAAACTTCTCTTTAAACTTGTCTAGGAAGAAATTCTTCACTGTGAGGGTGGTGAGACACTTTAACAGGTTGCCCAGAGTGGTTATGGATGCTCCTACCCTGTTCAAGGCCAGGCTGGATTGGGCAACCTGGTCTAGTAGAATGTGCCCCTACCTGTAGCAGGGGGTTGGAATTAGATGATCTTAAAGGTCCCTTCCAACTCAAACTGTTCTAAGATTCTATAATTCTAAATACCTAATCTTCTTGAAAGGATAGACCTCTTTGAGGTTTTTCAGACCACTCCATTCTAATTATGCACCATTAAGAAACCCTGTACAGACTGAGGGAAAGCTAGAGCTGGATCTTGACAACTAATCATTATTGAGGTATAAGGGATGGGAAGAGTTTACAACAGATCAGTTTCTAATCTCACTCATAACAAGGTCATAAAACCATTTCTTTAATCTAGAATGCTTCCTAAATTCTATAGAGAGAAGACATCACCTTGCTCAGATCTCTAAGATTATACTGTGCTTTCTACGGGATAACATTAACTTTATCCCCATCCAATGTTGGGAGTATATGCATAGATGGTATTATGTACATTCACGGCATTAATGCATGTATCTTTCCACGTTCATCTGTAGAATATAGATAGCCTTTGGCCACTTCTACCCTCAATTCCTTGTATTCTCACCTCCCATTTGTGGTCTCCTGACTGACTATTTACTTCAAGCCAGCAGTGGTGTCAATCTGGAAAACAGTGGGAGTGGGAGAGAAGAGTTGTGTAGAGAAGAAAGTAGTAACGCTACTGGCATCATGCACTCAGATATGAAACTATAACCTTGAATACATCCACAGAGGCATCTTGGTCCCTTTCTGAGAGCTCCCAAACACATCATAAAGATTGAAAAAAAACTTTATTCTTTTTTCTCAAAGCTTTAATTTTTTTTGATGGATCAATTAAGCCAGACCCCCTAAAATTTAGAGCAATTCTTCCACTTGCTATTTGGCAGGCTCTTGCCATAATTAGTGAGCATTTGTCTTTCTAAAGTAGCTTAGGATATAATTTGTCAAATGATAAATGATGGTTATAAATCTGATCCCATTTGCCAATTCCAGGAACTCAAATAAAACAAACAGGGGGCCTTCATCAGTGAGATAATAACACCTAATCACACATACCTTTTTAAATAGTTTGCATAGGTAGTGTGCATACTCAGGTCTTGGAAGACAACAAGGCTTCAAATTAGCAAATGCTGTTTGGTGGAAGAAAACCTAAGCCTGCTTCTTCACAAACATTTTTCTTCACAATAATCTATTGAGCTTTTTTATCCCATTAAGTCTTAGAATTTCTCTTTTTGCACATAATGAAATCATTAACTCTAGCTGGCAAATTAACATGGCCTCTCATTTTCTGCTCTATACAGTGTGCAATCTCTCTTGAATGCAGGCAACCATTCCATTAAATTACTGTTTTGTGCCTAAAATGTTTCCTTTGTAATGTAGTTTGAATGCTAAAAATATGTTGCTGAAGCAGCATAGTTTCATGAAACTGAGGAAGTTAGAAATTTGAAATTTTTTAATCTTTCCTCTCCCACCGTCTCATTAGGAATACTTTCTCCAAGTCACCTAAAACACAACGGCAATCCTCTGCTGACTTGTATGTTCATTTTGAAAAAAAAAAAAAAAAAAAAAAAAGAAACACCCAATATGCACAGTACATTCTGAAGACCAAAAAATACTGAAGATTATCACCATTACAGCAGGAATATTTTCTTTTGGCTTTCTTTAAATTTGATCACTACCTTAATTCAGGGTGCATGAAATTCCCTGTCAGACTGGTGTAACTAGTTTACATTGATCCATACTCACAATTTTTGAAAATTGCATGGACACAAGATGTGATCTCACGTTTATTAAGATGCATAGAGAAATTCTTGAGGGTAAAAGCATGTTGTGAATGGATCAGGCAGTCAGGAAGACCACGATTGCCCTTTGAAATGTTTATCATAAAGTAATGTTACCTGCTCATTCATTAAGAGCCATCTCGTGCACAGACTATTGAGATTAGAGGAAGCACTAACCAGCATAATATTTTAATCCTGAAAGGCAAACATCCCAACACATTCAGACCACAAAAAAACAACCAAATTCCATGGGTATGGAAATTGCAGAAGAAAATTCACCAGTCATGAAAACGAAGAATTCATGTGATTGAAAATAGCTCAGTTTAAGCTACAATTGTCCAATTTTTACAAAGGTAAAGAGACAATTTCTAGAAAAGCAAGATAGAAGAAAGTTTCCACAGGACAACCACACACAGAGGATAAGAAAGTTTTGGAAGGAACACTTGTTATCAAAGGACTGTACACACCCTATTTCTAAAAAATGCCCCAGACATCTTCTGGTCAGTTTGATTTTTTTTTTTTTATTTTACTTTCTGTTGTATGTCTCCTCATTATCCTTGTATTCTCTATCACTTTATTTCCACTTAAATTATCAGGCAAGACATTGATGATTGTTAAAGAATTGTTATATTATTAAAGATTATTTCTTCTTTAAATTAAAAAGAAAAACAGAATAAAGAAACTCTTGTCTGCGAATATTCTAATAGCTCGAATACGTGTTTCTGCGTTGACAAAGAACAATTGCTTTCTACTGCATTATTGAGTGTTAGCAGCTTTCAAAGTCCCTAGCTCCACTGAATTGTGAACCACTTGGCTCTGTTTTGCCAGGGCAATTTCTCTGCATTTGGTCTGTCTTAATAAGACCAGGCACTTTGCCATTCACCATTTGCACCCATTTTTAATTTGCTTTATCCATCACCAAAGATAAAAATAGGCTCTTCAAAAGCATAGTAAACTGTACTTCTCCAAATGTGACCAAGCCAATTCAGATTAGACAAAACCAAAGAGCTTATTTATTGTTATACACTGTACACAAGAAGTGGTTTAGAAAATGAAACAGATTAAATCTTTAAATGTGAGAAGAAAATAGACTGATAGAGAGTACAGCGCTATAACAGCTAGATGGAAGTCAGCCTTTTTCTGACATTCAGTGCATTTTGAGGAGGAGGGAAAGGAGACAAGTAAACACATTCCAGATAAAAGCTCTTAATTCCAGCGGTGTTTCCCAGAGCTTGGACAGACATTTCAGAGAGTCCATGGATTCAGGCAGCCTTGACAGAGCCATGTTGATGTTAATAGAAGTCCATGCAGGTACAGATGGTACAAAACTCACAGCAAGGCTATAGCCAGATTTAAATCTGGTCTAAGCAGGTGCAATTCCCATAGAGTATATTAGGCCAAATGCAGCAGCAGTGTGGGGAGGGAGGAAATTACTCTTGTATTTATTTTGTTGTGGATTTCAGCCCAGAAGTTAATGGAGAAGGAACACCTACCCAAATTTGCTCTGAAAACTCCAAAAGGAGTTCACAGAAAACTAGCCTTACTTGGTACAGAAACTTTTCAGAAATGCTGAGGTTTCAATAGCCACTTTCCAGATTGAAGCCCTCCTGAAACTTTGTAGAGTTAGGCCAGTGATAGCAGATTTGGGTTGAGTTTTCTCTGGTTCCTGCTTAATTCTATTTAATGCTTATGAAACCTATAGGGCCTCGGCCTTGAAATATCTGTCATACTCAATACAGAGCCTGAAAGGAGGGTGAAAAGCAGCAAAAACCATCCCACCATCTGTCAGTACAAATTGCTTTCCCAGTGTAGTGTCTATTTGGTGTATTCTCTAAATAAAATCTACTTCCAAGTAATCTAAGATGTTGTGAATAGGCAAGCTTATTAGCACTTGTCATGTTCTATATAGAAAATACTGAAAAAAAAATCTCCTCCTGTGCAGCAATAAAGCTCTTGCAAATAAGCCAGGAAACATAGGATGAATCTGTGCGCTGTGAAAAGAAGTCATACTTCAGTTGTGTAAATTCTTTGAAAATATCGATGGCCATACAGAAATAACCTGTAATGGACATGGACAAAATAGATTGAGTTCCCCTCACTGGTAGGCTTCTTGAGGAAAGTATGGATCTCTCTTCTCACTGTATTGGAAACTTAGAATTTGTGCATATAATACATGGGGAAATTCTGCTGGAATTGTTTAGATAGTTTGATCTGGTACAGGAACACATATAAAGGGGATTAAATTCTAAACAGTATTAGATAGAATCCCATGATCAGGAATAAGAGAGTGCAAGATTAATTTTCTATGTGATTGTTCAGAAATTATGCTACCCCACATCTCTCCAAACAGAATTCAGCTGCCACTGCTCTTCCTTGCTTTGGAAAAAAAAAAAACAAAAAAAAACACCACCTCACACAGCAGTGTTCATCTTGTAGTTTTATTGCTGTGGTCCTTTTTAAAGCCTATCTCCAACTCACCTCGCACCCTGGATATCTCTGAATCTCTTTATCTTTACCTAAGAGCTAATTTAGAATAATGATAGCTTATCTTCCATTGAGCAGAGTAACCATTATAAAGATCATCAACCCATATCTCTACCCTGCACCTTGAGACCCACCACAGCAATGTTCTCCAGACTGCTCATGCTGCTCACGCAGACATTAAAACTGGAAATATGTGGTTAGATGTATCTGTTTGACACTTAAGTCAGTGTACATCTCAGCACCCCTGTTGCCTTAGCAAGCTGCTAAATGATTTAGGACATGCCAGACAAACTCAAATAGGTAATCTGCAGTCTGTTCAGGAAGCAACAACTTTGTCAGAAGACAGATGAGCTGTGGATCACATAATCACTGATTCAGATGTTCACCTGAGTTCATCCACAGATATATGCAAACTTTTTTCACAGGAACAGTCTTGCAAAACCAAAATCTGTACAAATCTCAAACAGAATAAAGGCATTCCTCTTTCAAGTAGTCTAAGATAACATGTTTTTACATTTTGAGCCCCATACAGCTAATGAGTAGAAAGAATCAATTTTCTTAAAATATAGCCTCAATTTTGTTGTTTTGCAACAACTTTACACATTTTAATTATTTTTTCCAGATTTATGACAACATGTCTTTAGCCAATAAAAATGATTTAAACTCCACAGAAAAGGTACCTTTAGAGAATTTAATCAGAAATATGTTTGGACAGAAGTGATTAATCCATCAATTATACTCTCAGCTACGTATCTGTGAAATATTTTTGCTATCTAAAAAAATGCTTGCTTGTGATTGAGACAGCACTGCATTGGAAATGGTCACATGTTGTTCTGGATATGCTCTGGGCAGGAAAACAACAGGGAACAGCAGTGCAATAATGATCTTGACATTTTCCAGCACCAGAGATTGTTTTGCAACACAATACCGGAGTACAAACTGTCCTTTTTCCAGAGATCTTTGATTATCTAGAATTTCCAGGTTGCCAAATTTCATTATATTTCTACAGTTGTTGACTTTGTGAGAGCACACAATAAACTACAGCACTTTGCTGTTGTTTATCTAGAGGACTGTGTCAGTTTTTTTTAATAGACTAATTGCTGTATACAACAATACCATAATAGCCCTTTTAACAAGTCTGCAAACTCTTTAAAAGTGTTCACTGTACTCTGTTTTTCAGAAGGTGCCAAAACATAATCAGAACACTAATTGCTACATCTATATTGAAAAGTTCTGCTAACAAAGCTATGTCATTTCAGAGCAGAACAAAGTCACATCACCAGTTGACTTTTGTGCCGGAAAGATCTTTTGTAGGCACAGTTGTGCTGACAGAGGGGAAGTTGTATCAAATTAGCTTGGATTATTCAAAGAAGTGGTACAAAAATTTGGCAGGAAAAAGAAAAAGGCAAGCAAACTAAATCCAAGAACTTTATGCAAGAGATCAGGTCCCACTTTATTTCTTTATTTTTTAATTCAGGGGCCAAAGAGTACAAAACAATTCATATCTACATTCCTTATTTAGACCTCTTTCCCTCAAAACGTGATGGTGATATCCAAATTACCTAATTTCTTTAGTATTTGCTTCCATTCACATCCTTTGCAGATACCATCTGCTAAGTGCAGCCATAAGTAGGATGCAAACTGGACACAAATAGGATATAAAGTAAGAATCGAACAGTCTTCATGAGCCTATGTTTGATCCCATTCTTTGAGCCTATGACTATAGACATATTTTGTAACTACACCTCTCCTAAATGTACTTTGCCAAATAACTTAGCCAGTTTTGCAATGAGATGATGACCACTCTGTCTTTCAGATAATACATATGGGTAGCTATATTACTGGTCCTTCATAAGTTTGGAGACTATCATTATTTAGGATTCAACTCCATTGTTTTCCCTGTTTCTATACTATTTTTTACTGGCCAGTACAAAATTTGCAGCTAACATCATTTGTCATCCACTGTTTTTAGGGTTTATGCTTGCTTGCTATTCATAGTGTCACAGAGGTGAAAGACAGCCAGATCCACTGTTTCTCTTCAGTATCAGAAAGATTCATGATAGTGCCATGAATCCATATGGACTCCATGAAAGAATATTAGCACCTAACTTCATCTTAAGTTCCCCATTGAATTAACACTCTTTATTAAAAAGAAAAAAAGAGGAAAGGCAACAGGCTCATTAATTTACCTTATTTTTTTCCAATTTGCACAGAATTCTGCTTGTGGTAATTCAGAGAACAATCACCTCTGATTAAACAATTAAACATTAAACAATTGGAAACAAGCAAGCTTTTTCAGTGTAGTCAATTCATCCAAACACTTTCCTGTAAAGTCAGACCTCATTTTCCATGGACATTTTAGTTTAAATATAAATAGAGCTCAAAAATGTTTGTTAATCAAACTGTAGCTACCATATTTTTTTGTTTTAGTAATTACTTTATGTAGGCTTGGTTTCCTGTTTGAGTATAGTTAAGGCATTGGATATGTATATGTCGTGTACTTACTTTGGGGAGGAGATCTCCAGGTTACCCCAGGTGTTTTAGTGCTCATGACTTAGTACACCTCAGGATCTGAATCACAACACTTAGAAAATCCCTGAGCCACAGGCAGAGGGGAACATTCTAGGAAAATTGCATGCTTTCCTGTTTTTATATCTTCTCCAGACATCCACTATCATCCTCTGTTGGAGACAGGGTTCTGAGCTAGGTGTGCTTTTGAAATGGACAAATACAAGCATTGTCACCTTCTCAAAAGAGTACAGTCACAGCAACATTGCTCTGCTTGAGCTAATGCATTTTTCCTTTCAGTAGGAATGATTAATTTGTCTTTGGCAGTAACACAGATATATACTAACTGTGAATCAAGAAGTAATATAAAGTATAAGTAAGGATACAAAAGTATACAAGGTATAATACTAAGTAATAAGTATATAAAAGAATACAAGGGATCCTTACATTTGTGTAGTTGTAATTACAGATTTTTTTCACATTCATTAGGGAGGGAACAAAAATGAATGTGTAGCCCTAAAAACAGAAAAACTAAACAAAATCAAAATAACAAGAACAAAATTAAGTCTCATCCCTGAAAAAATACTACTGATGTATTTTATTGAATATTTTATAGCTTCTAGTTATTTCATAACTTTTAGATTCCCCACACTTTGATTTGGCTTTGTTCACTGCTTAGAAAGCTACCTGGGCAATGGTTTCTATCTTCAGCCAGTCAGCAGTTTGAAAACTGGAATAAGAAGGGAGAGAACATGTCTTCATTTCTGTATCCACAAAGAAGACTAAGGGATTTAAATTTGAAATCACTGAAATATGAGCTACACTGGTGTGCTTAAGGGAGTCAAATAGTAATAGATTTTAGTTTTCTCTGTTTTGATTAATAAAAATGTAGGCACAATATACATAATATGAATTTTCAATTCACATTAGAAAAATGGAAGCCCCACTCCCCACTACTATTTCAATCTACTTTGTATTTGCAGTCTGACTTGATAAATAAGCAATATAAAGAGAAACAAACATCTTTCATTATCACTGGTGAAGAAAGGCCAGAAAATCATTATTTGGGTTGTTGATCATTTTACCTGTACTTTACGCTATAGTTCTACTACTGCTGTGCCCCGGCCCCTGCACAAAGCCTCCCTTGTGAAGCACTATCATAATCTTTCATTAGAATTTGCTTCATTTCAAAATCATTGCACAATTTCTTTCCTTTTCTAGAAGTCCTGATGGGAAAATTAATTTGTTGTAGACCCTAATGCACCAAAAAGGTATGGAAATATAATCATCTTGTAAGAACTCTGAAGCACTTCCAGATGGACTGGATAATATAAGAAGTAGTTACCATTGCAGTCTTTCATGATACAGTGAATGGCAGGTGGTACATTAAACAAAGGAAAAACTTTTGGAATTCATCAGTTACCTAGCTTCAACACAGGGACTTATAGGTACACCAAATGGTTGTGTTTTTCCACATGGGTAATGGAAGCAAGTAAAAACAAACCAACAAGGAAAGAAAATGCTTGTTTGAATATTCTTCAGGAGATTCTTGCTACTATACAAACATTCCCAATCCCCATATTCCAAAGACTCACCTTACCTGTAACGTAGCTCTGACAAAGGCTGGATCTTATCCTACATAACTATTATGATAGCTGTCCTTTTTATAGTGAGACTAATTGCAAATAAGTACATGAAAATTCTGACTTCTATTTACTTTCTTATTTTCTTCCCAGATCCTCTCTGAAGTAGAATTTATGTTTTAAATTTCAGTGTTATTTTTATTTCCTACTTTCATCTGGATTTTTGATTGCAAGCTGCATGTTAATTCTGGAATGTTTTATGACAGATAATCATGAACTTCTTCACAGCTTTTCACAAAACACATGACGCACTGCACCTTGCAGCTTTGTAATCTTTTTCAAGTTTCTTCACTGAAGACACTTTTACTGACAGTCAATAAGTAAAAAAATATCTGAAAGCACATAATTCACAGCCTAAGTAAAGCTTGAAAGCAATCAAACGCTTTACTTGTCCAGTGCTGCATTTTTAACAGAAGGTTATGAAAATTATCTCATTAGATGAACAATTCATATTTTGAAATCACCTTTAATTTTGATGTTCGAATGCCTTAGTCATTAATTCAGATTCACCAGCCATTTAGACAGTGTAGAACATAATACTTCCTTTCTAGGTAGATGCAGTGAGTAATATTAGTTAGAAAGTTCATTTGGTCAGAAATCAACAAATGTTATTTGTCTTTTCAGTGCTAGGTCATTCATGTTCCTCTATTTATTTTCATTACTATTCCTTCTAGAGAAATTTTCATGTAGTTCCAACTCAAAAGGTCTTATCATTAAAGTTAAAGTAAGGAACAGGTGTAAGGTACCTTACTCCAGTACAAAATACCTATATAGTTAACAAAGCCTTTGCACAAGTATGCCCTTCAAGACAGATGCTCACAGGAAACCAAGTGGGCAATGACCCAGTGAGTCATGAAACTACAATTACGCAGCCATATGTATATGCATGGTAAACTACATGATTTGACAGAACTACATGATTTTTTAATCAAAGCCAGTTTCTGAAACAAGTAGTTTCCCTCCTCCCCCAAAGACAACTGAAGAGTCTTGATCAGACCCCTTGAGCAATGGACCACTTCAGGATCACATCTACAAATAACAATCCCCTGAATTCTTCTCATAGATACCAGTCTTATACCAAAACCTTGCCACATACACACTTTACAGCTCACTGCACTGGTTTTGTACAATCGAAATTCCCACACTTAGACCAGGTGCACAAATTGTGGTCCTGGCTGATAATAGTAGACAGGTACACCAGAATAGTATATTTCTGGCCATCCTTCCATTTACTTGTTTCTTCCTTCAAGATCTCTCAGAAGCAAGCTATAGACTGAGAAAATTGTTTCAGCATATCATCTGCTGTCATACATTAGACAGATCCACTGTATATAGAATTCAAATTACAGGACTCACGAAAGAAGAAAACACCACCATAAAAAACCTTCATGTTGAACACAGAGGTATAGAACTGAGTGCCTGAAAGAAGGTAACTAAAATGTAGTTTCTTGTGTTAGAAGAAGGCACTTAAGCATTTTTAGTTAAAGAAAGTGTTTTATCCATTTTCAAGCCATTGTTTTTTAGATCTCCAGTTATTCTTTAACTGTTTTTTTTTCATTCCAAAGAGAAAAAAGTGATATTCTATGAACTATTCCATTAATATTATTTCTTGAGATAATCTCAGATTAGTTTTTCATATTGTGTTGTTTTGAAGAGGAAAAATTTCAAGTGACAGCAAGTCCCTCCATTACAGGGGCTGGGGATGTAGAATGGGGAAATAGGTGGAACCAACATGAGAATGACAGAAGCTGAAATAAAGGAATGACTACAAGGAATATTAAGAGTAAATACATGAAAAATTTGTTGATAAGAGTTAGAGTTAGCTTGCTAATATACAAAGTTGTGGGTTTTTTTTTTTTTTTGACATCATACTTTACACTAGTGTCTAACAATGTGCGTTTTACAAGTATGTGAAACATTTGTATTTCCCCCACTACACACAGACTTTGACAGTTGTGAGAAATCAGTGAGCAGACAGTGAGCACACTACCTGAAGATGACAGAAAGCCTCAAATAATCATTGTCAATAAAGCTGTCTTTCTATTGTCAAGAATACACAAAATATTGACAAAGTAGTAACTTCAAGTGACTGGTGTGCATTAGCAGAACTGTTCATGAAAAGTATCAAAGGTACCTCCCACAGTGTAGCTAGCTCTACCTATAATTATTAATACCTGATTTTAATAAGCATTAAAATTCATGCAAACACTTTGAAATAATGGCAAAAGCTACAGAAAACTCTATGGGATGTAAACTAGACAAGTTAGCATAAAAATTAGTTGATAGATCCTGAACTGGCATGAATCAACGTGTCTAACTAGAAGTCAAAATGATTAGGCATAATTACACCATTCAAGTTCATAATTCTTTCCTTTCCCCTTGAGAGATTAATTTCATTCCCCCAATATCTAAAAAAGGATGAGAACATCTTGTTTCATCATTAATATTCAAGGCAAAACAGGTACCTTGTGCACATGGATGTCATTACTAGTAGGCTGAATTCTCTGATTGAATAGGCTGGGAAGAACAGTTTGCTGGAAAGCAAAGTTTGCCCCTTATTTTCTACTTTTTCTCATCACATATGCACAAGACCTTAATGTAAATAGCTGCTAGGGGCTAAGCTATACACACATATACACAGAAGTAATCTCAGAAGAATTCTTCATCTGCAAGTAATTTAGAAAAGATAGGCTTCTGCCTTGTCTCTAACTATAACAGCACAGTTCCCATTCATTTCCTGGGTAGTGTTAAGATAAATCTGAGTGGAAAAGTAATAACTTGGTTACGTATTAAAATTAATACCAAGCTGAAGAGAAAACCCAAATCATTAAGCAACAGTAGATTCTTAGCATTACCATGAATCAGGGGGAAAAGCTATAGATGATCTCAGAAACAGCAATCACCCTAATCTAGTGGGTTACAGCACCGCCTATGACATGGAGCTTGAAACTGGGTAATCTTTTCAGCTGTTATTTTTTCCTTCCTGCCACATTTTAGGATAAGGATGTTACTATCTGCTGTAGATCCCATTTATTTTCCCTACTGTGGGCTAAGACAATCCACTACAGCTTGGAATTTCTGACCAACCCCAGCTCATATGTCTGGATTTGCAGTTCAGACTACGCAGCAGGAAGGCTCCTTTGTTTGTTTTTTTTTTTATCCTGTGCCTGATACATGGCAATATTTTCCTCACTGTTGCCAGACACAGCATAGCACGTCTCCTGCCATGAATACTTTTCAGCAGAAGAGGCAAAGCTCATGTCCTTACATTGCATTTCTCTCCACATGCTTCTTTTCTTAAATATCTCAATCTGCAGTGAGTCACTGGCTGTGATATAGATGTACAACAGTAAAGCTGTTGACTGAACTAAACAAACTGCATGCACTGTTGCTTACATCATGATATATAATCCAGGCAACATGGCATTAAAAGAGGAATCACTATACTGTATATTTACAGGGCAGCTATGCTGACTTTATAAATAGCTATGCAGTCAAATTGATTGCTGACCATATTTATTATACTGAATATATTTATAGATATAAGTACTAATTAGATTATTTACTTCAGGCTATCATTCCTGTATTTGCTGTGTCTATCTCATTCGTGAATGCAAATCAAAAGCCTAACTAAACTTTAAAACGAAGTGCTGACATTTCAGATTTGAATGGCCACACTTTCTTTAGAAATTCAGAACCTGTGCTGCACTGTGGCTTCAGAAAGAAGTAAATCTGTTTGTCTTTTATGTTTTGTCTACTTTTTCAATCGGAGAATATTAAATCTGTTGCTTCAATGTTCTGGACAGCAGAATGCTGAATAGATGCGTAGAAAATGAAACGGCATTTGCAGTTTTTCCAGAACATCTGCAACATGGTTTAGGTATGCTAATTTCTACAATAATGTACAAGAAGTATTTTAAATGCACTTAAAATGTAGGAACCCTTGGCAAAACAAAACAATCTAATATATAAAGAAAGAATAGCAATACAGCATTGAAATCAACACTACCTTAGCAGCAGAGATAAAACATCAATACCATCACTGTCCTGAGATACTTCATAATACCAACAGCTACTAATCCCCAATCTTAGTTTGAGTGAAAGCTTACTCAAGTCATTCCAGTGAAATCTGATACCTACAAGATCAAGAAGATAAATAGCACCAGATGTATTGTTACACCAATAGCATTATGTCACACAACAATGATTAAATAGAATATAGACAATCAATGAGGCAAATTTCTCAACTTTCTTGGCTCAGAGGATGTGTTTACTAAATAATATAAATGCGAGTTCATCAAAATAACAGAAAATCTGCCTAGAGTGGAGCAAGCTGTTTGTTATAAGCTTCAGAAGTCGGTTTGTTTTCTTTTTAATTTGTAAATAGTGCACAAAGGACACATCTCTATCACACGTACGTGTAAGTGTTTGAGTACTTTCCAATCAATCATATGATAACTCAGTCAAGTAGTTTCTGGGTGGTTTTTCTTAATTATTGACCATCATTCATTGTGTTGTACAATGATCCTTCAGACATTTGAAAATAAGACATACACTGAAACTTCCTGAATTTATATAAACATTCTCTCCTCTATGCCACTTGGTGTAACAGAAACTGATAGTGCAGAATAAACTTCTGTATTCTGGTTCATTTTTGTCAAAGATAACTCCCATGAATTTTCCAAAATGCATTATTTATTTTAATGTAATTTGCTCAACCCTTATATGGAAGGGTAAAGACAGATAACCTCTTCTAAATTGTCTTAAAAAAAAAATTGCTTCAATCTAATTAAAGAAAAAAAAAAATCTGCTTACCTGCGACAAGAATCAGAACTCACCAAATACTCCAAATGAAGGGCTCCCCAGGTAGAGATTCTTCTTTTGTAGCAGCTAGCCCCTAAATGAGTTTTAGGGAGGAGTGGAACAAGGTTCCATCCCTTCAGGTCACAGAACTGGATTGCTTTCACCTGTGCTCCCAGGGCTGGCTGTGTCCCTTCGCCAGGTGCTCAATCATTGGTTCAGGTTACGACTTAACAATTCTCATACAACCCTTGCAGTAAAATTCTTTTCAGTGCATCTCTTACATGATGTATTAAGTAGCGATGTGAAGGAATATTGCTAGGAGATACGTCTTTTTCTTAAGATGGAGATGAAGCTGTAGACTCAAAAGAGCTCTAGCTACCACCATTTTTAAAAGAGATAACAGAAGTACCCAGGTAATTTTATTCTTGTCAGCCTGATCAGTAGATTCAGGTGAAAATAATAGAACAGCTGACAAGTAGTTAAATTAATGAAAAATGAAGGAATAAAATAATCACTGTCAATCAACAAAGAAAAAAGGTCTTGTCAAAGTAACTTTGTATCATGACAAGTAAGATTAAAAAGTTTGGCTGGTAAAATCAATGTCACCATTGTAACAGACTGCTATTAGATATTTGAATTTGTAATACACAATTAAAACAACAACAAAATACAAATTCTCTAGCCCTCAAATTTAATCAAATAGTTATGAAAGAGAACTCATTCACTGTTACTGCATTCACTTGGTCGCAAACCACCAATTCCCTGTATATCAA
This sequence comes from Bambusicola thoracicus, assembly GCA_002909625.1. Classification (NCBI taxonomy): domain Eukaryota; kingdom Metazoa; phylum Chordata; class Aves; order Galliformes; family Phasianidae; genus Bambusicola; species Bambusicola thoracicus. Next base: position 17,155 of record PPHD01000553.1, on the reverse strand, counting down.
ACCACTATGTGACCTAAGCTGAAGAACTAAAACTGTTTCTATGATCACTAATAGTAAATCGTTAACTCAGATGACAAATTGTTTATAAAAGTATAATTAATTATATATATGCTATATAAATAGTTAAGAGATAGGTCACTTCTACAGTACACTTGCATCTGTGATTTAGCAAGCACATTTTATGAAGTGTAAAGTCACTTGTGCCATGGTTGTTAGACATTCACACAGGGCAAGTAAATTCATCCCTTGGAAAATCAGTTCTGAAAAACAAATAATTAAGAACATTTGAAAATCATCAGAATGAACTTTCAGGGTATTAGTAATCAAGCAATATAATATATATTTGGATACAGAAAGGACTTATTAAGAAGAAAAGAGAAATATGATACTATATCCAGGCTCTATTAATAAGAAAGTTTCAAGAATTCTGGATTTCGTTCTTCAATCAACAGCTGAAAAACTACTGAAAAACAGCGTGAACCTAGAAAATGGCCTTGAGAACATGCAAAAAGATTAAAGATTACAGTGAAGAATTTCAGTAGGTCTATATAGTTATCTTACAAAAAAAAAATGAACTACTGCGTAAATACAGTCTTGGAGAACTGGAGTATAAACTTGGAATTTGATAATAAAAGACATAAGACTCTTTATCTATGTGGTAACTGGAAAGCCAAATCAGATTCTTGGAATGCTTCCAACTCTTCTGTGGAGGTAGAAAACATCAGTGTCAACACTGAATGCAACTCATAAAGCTAAACATGTTTTCCTGAATCTGGAGGAAATTTGGCAGAGGTCTGCTGTTCTCTGACATGTATGGGATAAGAAGTTACACAGAGCAGTTTATTGGGACATATCTTATTTTTTCACATGAGAATTTTCACTCATTGAGTGTCTGCAAAATACAAGCTAGATTAAGACCAAAATAAGAAAAAAAAAAAAAAAAAAAAAAAAAATCTCAGTCTGAGCTGTGCACATCACATTGACAAATGTTTTCCAAGGCCACAACAGATTTTTCCAAAATGAAGTATCCAGATTGATTCCTTTAAAAGATTGAAGCTGGTTGTTCTGTGACACAGATTATCTCCCTTACCAAGGCAATCAGCTGCTCAAAGCAATGTGGGTTGCACATCATTAGTTAATGATACACACCACTGCTATAGTCTATCTCATGCAAACTCTGGAGACACACAGCATTTCTCCTGCTGGATACACTTATCTTTCTCTCAATGCTAAGTCTTTGCGTGATTCTCATGTGTCCAATTAGCTTCTCTCATTTGCTTCTTTTTAATTCCTCTGACACCTTTTTTAAAACGAGTTAGGTGTTTCATACTGAGATTACTAATATAACAAATGGAGGCCAGATCAAACTCTGAATAGCAGGCTTTCTTTAAAGCTCTAATACTTTAAAGTTCAGGCATCTATGCTTTTATCAAAGAGCCACAATGAAGGCTCCAGGGTCATCATTATCTTTTCAGGCTAAACACTAGTCTCTGCCTTTATTTCCTTTTCTGGGTGACAGCTCTGAAGGGCTGACATTAATCACCAACAATCTCATGATAGCATGTAATTGCATATATCAAAAAATATTCATCTCGGGGGCAGCTGTCAGTGCTAGAACACTAGATATCAATCCAGTTAAATCCTTGCATGGAGGTAATTGTTTGTCACAGTCCAAGGAAGTGAATGACATTAATGCTCTGTCCCACAAGTAACCTTTATGTCAACTGGTCTCTATCAAGTAATTAGAAGGATTCTGAGCATATCCCATGTCAATCACATAGATTCAATATACTGATCTAAACAAAGCCTCACGTGGAAATATGAAAACTGTATTTCCCCAAACATAGTTTTTTTCTCTATGATTCCATTGGGGAAAAAATAAAAAAAATAAAAAGAAGAAAGAAAGAAAAAAAAACAACTCTAGACAGATAGGGTTGCTCTTTCAGGTCAAAAGGCACAGTGATCATGAAGAAATAGAAAAGTGACAAAATACATTCCTGTCTTCTTTTATATAAAACCATTTGATCACTAGCATATATGTCTATTTAATCAGTAAAGGTTATGACATCAACTATTAGTGCATGTGGAAGCGAAAGTCCAACTTTGTGTTCATGGAAGAAGTAATTCACATGACATTGTCTCGGTGCTGTAGAAGATTGTTTTCAGCACCCTAGTGCTATAATTATAGGTTCTTTACTTAGCAAAGAATATTACAATTAGTGTCTTTGCACATTCCAGATATCATTACTGCTCTGCTACCCGTGCTCTTCACTTGCTTCGATGGTTTCAAATTAAGTATAAATCACATTCAAGGTTCTTTTAAAATTCTGCATTGGCTGGATTAATATTATGATCTAAATATCGTCTGCTACTGAAATCATTTTATTTTTTTCTTGATTAACATGTTCTGTCTCTTTTAGTAATACTTTTCTTTAGATATTTTCTCCATATGTGTTACAATTTGTCCAAACTTAATTTAAATTTCATATTAAATGCAGTTGTTCATGACTAGTTTTCCAGTTTAATTCAGGCTTACAAATATCTATGATTAACTTCAATGATGCATTTAGATTTTCCAAAAGAGATTTTTAAAAAATCTCATTCAGTACACATGGTGAATTCTAAGCTCTAGAAAATATAATTCTTGTTGCTAAAATCTATTTATGTCAAAAGCTTGCACCCAATTTGTTTTGTTAGTAACTTGAACTGTAATGGGTACTTTCTGTATTCCTCTACCCAAGGTAGCACCTTTAGCTTCCAGTATGCTGCTTAGCTGTATTTATAAGCAGTATTTTATGTATTTTGCATTTAAAAGCTGTATTACCTTCTCTTAATAAGGATCAGTTCCACCTCACGACCACATTTGACTCTTTCAAAAAAAAAAAAAAAAAAAAAGGCCTGATCCGAAGCAAATTAGAGTGAATGAGTGTTTGTAATTTTCTTTCATGCTGTTGACACCACAGAATTCAGAATGCTTTTTGCCTTGTCTACTGTTGAAGATGCCATTTGGGATAGCACTCACCAGCTGAAAAGCATATATTACACACATGTGTATCTGACCTCCTCTCTCAAGGGTTTTGTTTTGTTTTGAGAAGAGAGATAGAGGCTTTTAGGAACTCTGTTACAAACATCTATTTTTAGGATGAATGTTTTGCACTGTAAGAGCATCTGTTTCCCTCCATTTATGGCAAATGCAGCCTAGGATGTACTTAATGTATTTTAGACCCAAAGCTAATATTGTCAGATAAAATCCATTCGGTCCACTCTTATTTCATGAGCTTGTAGTTCTCCAGGCCCAAGATTGCAGAATTGTTTTTAAATGCACTTTTTACAGGATTTATTGCTATGAAAATCTTGAAGTCTCAAATCATTTAAAGATGATCCCTGCAAAAGAATGATCATATGCTAAAGACAAACATACATACATACGTGAAGAACAAAATTGTTCTAGCAAACTTTAACTTTGAATTCTGCTATTCACAATTTGAATAAATGTTCCTGTTTAATGTGTGTGTATAGCTCCGTTATTAACCCTATTATCTTAAATACTGGAGTTTGGTGAGAGAGAGTTTCAATAAAATTACAGAACATACGGACAGGCAGTTGGAAAAGAATATTCTTTCCACTTGATATTTCAATGCAGTAAGAAAACATATACCAAAAGAAAAATACTTCCCAGTGTTACACGAAAAATCTGTGCAAGATCTGCACTTTGAAACAACCTCAAAGAATTTTTTTCTGGGGTATAACTACACCCATGCCCTTTCTCAGTCTGCATCAAGAAATTAGATTTAAGATGAATTTATACCTTTTAGCTTAATGCTCCCTCATATGAAACACTGTTGGAGACCATCTGCCATTTTAAGCTAGTGTTTATTTTGTAATAATGGAAGAAGACACATAGATCAGTGCTATCAAGTAAATCTTTGACAATATCAGCAACATCCATCTTGTTGCAGCAGTATTTTGTAACACAACTATTCATATTTCCCTCTTCATTAAAATATTTTATCATGTTAATTATCATTGTGACAATTTTAATATTGGAACACATACTATAAACTGCAAAACACAGTCCTTTAAGATCGCCTTCCTCAGCTATCGCTTCTCCAGAATTCAACTGGATTAAATATAATAACAAAAAAATCTGTTACTGATACGTGCAATTCAAAGAAGTAATTAAAACCTAGCCTTTCTGCAACTTCTATGCAATAAACGAATCAACAGCTGTTTTCTCAAGCCTCATATGAATATACTAAATTTACAGAGACTCTCATCCCCGTTCAGTGAATTCAGTGAAAAAACAATGTTTTTTCCTCTTGAGAATTACATTATTCTTAGTATTTAAACCGTTTTCTTTTCTCCCCATGATTGAAAAGATAGCTGTTAAAGGATACATTCCAGAATAAAAAATGTTTGTGTCAGTAGCTTGGACAGGTCTCTCAGTTGCTGTCCCAAACTGCAGTTTCTATTTAAAGCAAAGATTTATGTCATTTTTTTCATTTTATCATATGCTAAAAGACAAAACAAAATAAATCCTGTATATACATCAGCTACCTAAATACAAATTATCATCTTTAATGTTCATGTATTGCCTTTTTATTTATCTTTTTCTTTTCTTTTCCTAATGGTACAACCTTTAATTATAGTGAAAATAGTGTAATAATTGCCACTATGCAGACTGGGAAGCAAGTATAACCAAAGCAGCAAGTGTTTCCTTGATTTGCAGGACACCTTAGTTCTCCCTGCTTGGTCTATTAATATTAACAACACTTTGGGAAATACATGTGTTAGAAAGGTCCATATTCAGTAGACCATTGTAATCATGTTGCAAGGCGTAGTGCAGTTCTCTGTGTCTGTGTGTGAAGAATCAGGTAGAAATTCAAAGCGAAGACATACTCCTAAAGCATGTTTGGGTATATAGTATTGTAAAAAATTTCCTCTTCATTGCTTGTGTCTCACTAAATAATCAATGTCCTAAAAATAATAATAATAATAATAATAAAGCATAATTGCTTCCCCCTTGGAGGGGAAAACAGAAATCTTTGATATATATGCACTTTCTGGGTATACATTAATGGTCACAGTAGTAATTTTAAGACCATAATACATTATGTCCAAAGGAAATGGGGAAATAAATGAGAGTTATTTGGAAAAAGAGAAAAAGTTAATTTAAGAGTGGGTAGGCTGCTCCCAGTATCTAACCATGCCTCTTTAGTGGTGAAGTCAGCACATTACTCCCAGAGAGCAATTCCTGCTAGTGGACTGAAGTATCTGTCTGATTTATTCTTACTCAAGGCCACGTGCTTCTGTTGTTTCAAACAGAGGAACTATTGGTGTGTTGATATTTAACAGCTCAATATGTACTTGATTTCTATATTCCAGGAGGAATTCTAAGATGCGGAAGTTAAGAGCTATGTCCAGCGGGGTGAAAAAACAAAGCACATGAATGCCTTTTTCTTACTTAACCAAATAAATTAAAGAAATCACTTTACTTAACCTATTCTTAGTGCTTGCCTACCTGCAACAGGTATTAACTAGTTCAACCCACTAATTAAGATGCTTTTGGAATTAGTTTAGAAGGTTAAAGTAGAGAGGCTTTTCAGTGAACTTGACTTACCATTTACAACATAGCTGGTCTCTCTTGTTCAAAATCAGAGAGAGGGGAGAAGGCAGCAATAGCAAAACAATACGTCCCCAGTAGTGTAACCATACAACTGGTGTGAATCTCACCACAACAGATGTATTTCTGCCAGACTTCTTTTGCTTATTTTGTATCTATTGCATGCATGTATTATTCAGAGCACTGAAGTTCTGTATATGAACAGTGGCAAATTAATCTCACCTCAGATCCAGAAATTCCTCAATCTATCTTCAATATTTTTTCTGTACAATCCTTACAGAGAGTTACTGAATCTGAGTCTATGAGAACTATTTGTTTCTACAAATAACACAAATACTACTACTGAAGACTGAGGCAACAAAAGCCGTTTCCGAATTAATTTATGAATCAAATATATCTACTTGGAAACTTGAAGATAAAAGAAAATGAAAAGTGAAGTATGACTTCTGGGCCATGGAGAGAGAAAAAAATTACAGTCTTCTGTGACAGTAGCTGATAACAAAAGACAGATCCACACTCTATAGATATTAGCTAGAGCTCTGTGGTGTTGAGTGTTCCTTTGCTTTTATATAGACAAAGGTTTACTAGCAGTAGATGAAAAAGACTTGTAACTCTCTTATGCAGTGTGCATATTGATTCTTGGTGCTTTTGGTACAGGAATCAAATCACAGTATTGAATTTTTCACACTGATTCATGCCCAGTTGCTTCTCTGTAACCTATCACCTTTCTGGAGTATACAGGTAGCTTCTTACTGATCTCAGCAGGATCCATTCTGTTAACAGGAATGGAAAATTCTGTTAAGACACACAAGAATATTATTCTTCAGAATTTGTGTAATGTGTATGTCCTGTGGATAATTTTGAAGAGGTTTTTGCAATTTAAACAAACATATGAGGACTATGATGAAAGTAATGCCTCCTATTTCATGACCAGGTTGAACAGGGCTTTGGACATCCTGGTCAGGTAGGAGGTGTCCCTGCCCATGTCAGGGGGCTGCAACTAGACGATCTTTAAGGTTCCTTCTATCCCAAATCATTCTATGATCCTATACAGTGAGATTTTATTTGTGTTTGTAAACATTACTGTTGAACAGATCCCTTCTTAGCAAACTCCTTTCATCTGTGTTTGTAAGGATGAACAATTGTGCTGATTACTTTTCCAAATTTGTGAATTAAGGCGTAGCCATATCAAGGATGGATTTCAACTTGTAGATTAAAACATCCAAATGTAGATGTCCAGACGCATATGTTTACATGTAATCTAAATGACTGAAACTGTCATTACAGTCCCTGCCTGCATAGACAGTAAACAGAGTTGAATGTGCTGAACTGTTATGAACTGTTTACCTAATGAAAAGGAAGATTCTACACTGTCTAAAATAATCCCCCAAATTACACTGTATTGACTAGATCTTCACCAATGTAATGACATCTCAAGTACATTGTTTACAGACATAAAGATCTACTTTTAGTAACTTTCTGTGAGTTGAATACCACCATATAAGCATGGACCACAGCTAATACACTCATGGCACATGACAGAGATTTCTAAAGATACAAGCATTAGTCAGCCTAAATAGCTCACTAGCATAGATATGCTAATTCCACTATTCAGTCCAGGTGGATCATAATGCAAGTTAAACCTCTTTATTGCTACAGATGGAAAACAACCTAATTCCATAAAGAATTGTAATGGACAAAAAACAACAAACTCACATCTTAGTTTTTAAGACATCATATATAATTGTAAAAAGAGTTTTGGTGTTAGGCACATATTAAATCTTGGTGGAATTTTCCTAAGAATACTTAGATGATGGGGGTAATTAAAGCAGAGTAAGACATAATATTTTATTCAAGAAGATTAGTGAAAAGTAAAAAGAGAGAACTTTCTTTGAAATTCTGAAGCCATTTTATTCAATCAATCCTCACATGTACACATAGAAAATGAGAAAAGGACTGCATGTCTGAGATGGAAAATTCAAGGAGGAGCTGATGGTTTTTAATGTCCTGTATGCCTTAAAAAAATCTCTATGCATGTTAGCAAGGTCTTTAATTTGAACAGGTGTAAGATTATTCACACACACAGTCACACAGTTAAATGACATTGAAGTACTGATTGCCTCAAATGTCTTTTTTTCCTTTTTTTTTTTTTTTTCATATAACAATAAATTGGCACTATTTTGGATCAATAGTCTGAACTACTCCTGAATCTACTTGAAGACCTGGTCAAATGGGCACAGAAGAGGCCATTTGCATCTACTGTCTCTAAAGGCAGCAATGGGTGCTGCATTCAGATAAACGTATATGTGATCAAGACATCTGCCTAGATGAATCCCCACTCATTAACATAGGTCTCTTTCTCCAACTACTTTGTAGGCACACAGGCAGAAATCTAGATGAAACATAGTATGTCACCAAAAAACAATGCTTAGTTGGCCCTACCCCCTGAAAGCTGTTCCACCTCTCCCATCAGACGGTGGTGAGATTACTGCTGAATTGGTATTTCTCTACCTCCAATTATTTGATGGTTGCTGGGGCTGTGACTCAGCTCTCAGCTTCTCTGTCTTATGGGGAACAACAATTACAAGTTGACCTTTGCCATAATTTCCAGCACTCTAATTTATCCCATACGTCTTAGACTGAGCTCAGAAAACCTCAAGTAGAGGTCACAAGACAGATGATGGATTCTGAAAATTGGATATATGCCCCTCAAGTTGTAGACTAGGTCAGAGCTAGTTCCCTATTTCTGAATTATTAATTCCTTTAAATAATTAGCAGACATGCCACTCAATTATCCTTGATTTTCACATCCCATTTAAAGGTCACTAGGTTTTAGAGTCATCCTTAATTTGGCATAAAAATTATCTGTCTTTCCCAGCTCTGGCTTGCATCCCTGCAATCTCAGAAGCAGAAAATTAACTTTGACAAAGTTAACTCCTTCGTACAGAGGAAGGCAACTATATGCATTCTTTCTCTGTTTCCATGTGTAGTAAAATACCTTGTTCAATTATTTAAATTTATAGAAAATTACATTTCCTCAGCTGTTTCAAATATGGTACCTCTTTTCTCATACATCTTTTTATATCATATTTAAATATTTATGCATATTGAATGTATCTAGACAGAAAAAAAAAAAAAAAATAACAAAACTCAAAGCGTAATGTAGTAAAAAATCCCCTGTTCTGGATTCTCTCCCCATTTATCCCTGGGACAGTTATTCAGCAGCAGAATATAACCCCATAGTTTTCTTTATGATCTCCTTTGGGTAAGAGGAAAATGTGATTTCTCATAAACTAACTGGGTATTCAGTATTCAAACTAAAAACCTGAATAATTTAGCTATAATTCATGACTGATTATTGTCCTTTCTTTATAGTGACTAAAAATTCTATAACAAAATACAGAATTATCCAAGCATTACTGTAAAACAGGTGACAATACTGAACTGTTGTTAAACGTGTGGAAGTCATATGGTAAGGAATGACAAGCATTTGTGACGTTGGATTGTTAATTCAGTCAGTACTGCCTTGAAGATTGATTTTGTTACTTCAAAAAGCCTGGATTAGTTTGAGCACTGTCACAGACAGGGTTAGAGATGCTGTGAACATTTATTTCCTTCTATATTTGTTACTCTATATGTCATCTGGGATGATAATTCTTAGTTTCCTTACTGGCATATACTGAGGATTAGGTGGCGCTTTATCCATCAGTTATCACTTGATTTTCTTAGATTGCAGGTAAGTACAAAACATGTAGGAGCGTGAACACTTCAGTGGCTCTAGAAATTGATCATGCTGAGTCTTAGCACCACAGTTCCCCATAACAGCTTGTTTGCAAAGTAATGCCAGGCTAAAAGGAGCTATCTTGTTGGTTTCTAACTTCAGAAAGTCAGAAGAAACAACAAACATGACAATTTTTGATATGTGGTTTAAAACCATATTACCCCTTATTATCATTTTCTTTTTCAGTTTGCCACATTTCTCAAAATATAAAGATGTAGGTCCTCAATCCTCGGTCTTGAAAATCCAGTCAATTTAAGACAGAGATGCTGCATTTGGAATAAGAAAACCATCTGAAGCCTCCCATTCTTTTACTGGCCACTTTGACTGAGAAGAGCATGGCTCTATTCTCTTTGCACTCTCCGTTCAGGCATTTATAGTCATCGATGAGATCCCCTTGAGCCTTCTTCAGGCTGAAGTCTTACCTCTCTTGGCTGCTTTTCACAGCAGAACTGTTCCAATCCCTTGATAATATTCATAGCTCTCTTTTGAACTCTGTATGTCCAAGTCCCTCTTGTACTGGGAACCTAGAACTGAAGACTGTATTGTTGACGCTGGACAACATAACAGTCACTGGTCTCACTGCAAATAAAGCCTAATTGCCATCATGGTTTACTTTCTTGGATTAAGGCAAAGAAAATCTTTCCCAAACACTTCTGATCACCACTTTGGCATGAACACAACATAGAACTATAGTTGAAGCTTGCTTTGAATTTTGAATTAGTAAAATTAATTGTTTTGCTTGGCTGTTCTTTCATATCTTTTTTTTTTTTTTTTTTTTCATTTGTCCTTTTTATTGCCATTGAAAATATTAAAAAAGAGACAGAAATTTACATTTAAAGGATAATTCAAAGCTTAACTGGACTATGGACATCTTTTTTTATTGATAGTAATTGTATCCCAAAACAGTTTCATTCAATTGCTATGAAGTATAATGGAAAGAAAGCCTAAAGAATAGTGAAAAAATCATCTATTTTCTGGAGAAAATTCAACTCTTTTGTAAGCCAGTAAGAAACAATTTCTAACTGGACACTTCCAGAATAAACCAGATCAGACTAGACTACAAAAGAATAGAGTAGAAATTTGGAAAGGACTTTCAAAGATCATTGAATCCAACTGCCTGAGCACTTCAGAGCTAACAAAAAGTTAATGCATGATACTGAAGGCATTGTCTAAACGCCTCTTAAATATTAGTAGGTATGGGGCAACGGCCACTTATCTAGGAAGCCTATTCCATTGTTTGACCTCTCTCATGGGACAGAAATGTTTCTCAGTAACCAGTCCAGCCCACCCCTGTTGTAGCTCTCTTCCCCTCCTGCCACCAGTTCCCAGGAAGGAGCAGAGCTTGGCACCTCTCTCTGTTTCCCCACCTCAGGGAGCTGCGGGGAGAATTGAAGTCCACTCTTGGCCTCCTCCACACTGGACAGCCCAGGTGCCCTCAGCCTCTCCTCACAGGACATGGCACCAGCTTTATTATCAGCTTTGGTGCCTCCCCTGGACATACTGAAGGATTTTTAAGTCCTGTTTGTATGGTGGAACCCAGAACTGTGCACAGTATTCAAGGTGAGGCTGCATTAATATGGAGAGAGAATCACTGCTCTTGGCTGGCTTGCTTATGAAAGTAAGTGAAAAAGCTCCACATATGCTCCAGCCTATCTCCGTTCATTAATGTTTGTTCTCTGCTGGATATGTACAGGGGTCCATGCTGTCCTACAGGCTGCCCAAGCAGAGCATCTTACATGTCTCATCTATCCTTTCAACAAACAATACCCTGATATTTCTCATTCTAGGAAGCTTCTGATCCTTCTTTGACAAGCAAACAAACAAATGTCACAACAGCATGTTGATGCTTGGTTGCAAGACTTCAATTTTCTGAATTTCAAAACAGTGTAAGTTTTGAAGTCTAAACTTGACCCTGAGCTCACAGGCTTATTCAGGAGTATATGTGCAGATGCAAACATAAAGGAACTCATTTTCTGTCTCATGGAGACCAAAAATTGCAGCTACATACGGGCCATGCTTCCAAATTCTTTTTCTTTGTTCCATCTATTGGCAAATGCTCCTTATCTAATATCACTATCTGTATTTTTTTTTTTTTTTATTCCATTACCCAAAGTGAAATCACAGCTGGGACTCATGGAAAAAAAAGTCAGAGTAAGCCTGCCAAACATGTGTGTTTTCAATCCAGACTAGAAGAAAGGAATCACTGTGATAGCTAAAGCAGCAAATGTCTGCACACAGCACTGCTTTCATCATGCTCTCTCCATCAGAACTTGCTCTGATTTCTTTTCATATTCTGCTGTGAATAAAGGCTATGCATTGACTATTAAATATACTGGGCTTGGTTTCAACACTCCTCCCCTGAAACAGTTCAGAAAGAGCTTAATTGAAGTCTGTAGACATAATCTAATAATTTAATATCAGAAGCAAACCAAAGTCTTTTATGTGCATGTACTAATGAACATTTTAAAGCACCAGTAATGGTGTTGGCTTTCTGGGTTTTTTTTTTGTTTTTTTTTTTTTTCCTAAACAGAAACTTACATAACAAGCACTGAGTAATTGCAAAAATTTCAAACTCAAGTGTAAGTTAAACAGAATGAATACAGATTAGCACAGAAGGAAAAGTAAGACTTAGTTAGGGGGATATACTCAATAATTGCTCTTTTAAAGAAAAAAAAAAAAAAACAGTGCAATACTATACATTAAGCACATTTTGGAGCATAATTCAATATTATATACCTCCCCCCATCCTTCCACTAATTATCTGGCAGTAGGGATACACTTACACAGATATTTTTATGGCATCTCTTTCTAGAACACTGTGAACTCATATTGCACAATATTTTCTCTGCTATTTGATTATTCTTTTTTTATGAATACACCTTTCTGAATGCTGTTTTCTTCTTTCAGTTTCACTGTGGCTTAGGATATGGAGAATTTCTGTTACTTTGAGCATCCTGGGATTTATTGTGCAGAGAATCTTACAGAATACGAGACTTCAGCTTGTTTTTTAATGCTCAGACCAGTAAGGCAAATGCCCTGTTTCTGTATAGACTAGGGTTATATCCACTCCCAATTACTCATATTATATATTACTTACATGATTTGACTTAACAGCTTCAGCCTCATTATGTTTAGCACAGCACACATGGGGAGAATAAAATGGCAATCTGCTCTCTGAGCCAAAGTTCTTGTAAAGACATATCAGTCCCGAAGGTAGGCTTCATAGAGGCACCCCCAATCTCAGAAAGAGTGGTGATAGCAGTTTTTCTAAACAGAAAGGGGGGAGGTTTATTAAACATTTACTTTGTTTGTCCCTCAAATATATTTCCCCTTGGTTTACCCTCTGGGCTGCAAGCGCATATTGCTGGCTCAAGATTCAGCATGAGCTGGCAATATACACTTGCAGCCCAGAAGGCTAACCATGTCCTGGGTTGCATCAGGAGCAGTTTAACCAGCTGGTTGAGGGAGGTGATTCTGCCCCTCTACTCTGCTCTCGTGAGACCCCACCTGGAGTACTGCATCTAATTCTGGTGCCCCCAACACAAGGACATGGAACTGGGATGGTCAGAGGTCTGGGGCACCTCCCCTGTGGGGATAGGCTGAGATTTGGAAGTCTTCAGTCTGGAGAAGGCTCTGAGGGGACCTAATGGTGGCTTTTCAGTACCTGAAGAGGGGCTACAGAAAAGCTGGGAAGGGACTTTATAAGGGCAGATAGCAACAGGGTAAGAGGAAATGGTTTTAAACTGGAAGAGGGTAGATTTAGACTAGATATTAGGAAGAAAGTCTTTACTGTGAGGGTGGTAAGACACTGGATCAGGTTGCCCAGCGAGGCTGTAAATGCCCTGTCCCCGAAAGCATTCAAGGCCAGGCTGGATGGGTCTTTGAGCATCCTGGTCTAGAGGGAGGGGTCCCTGCCTATAGCAAGAGGGTTGGAACTAAAAGTTCTCTTCCAATCCAAACCATTCTACAATTCTGTGATTCTACCTTAAGGAAAATATGGCATTTCCATCAAGAAAGTGCAGTCTTCTGCAAATGGGCTCAATAACAGATACATCACTTTCTCTGCTGATTTCTTCCATCCATTTAGAAAAAAAAATTGTCAGAGCAAATACTGTGTTTTATGATCACAGTATCTCAGAATCATCTGGGTCAAAAAAGATCTTCAAGATCACCAAGTCCAACCATCAGCCTGACCTAGTGAGTCCCATCACCGAACCATGCCAATGTACATACTTAGTAGAGGGATTCCTCATTTAAAATGGTACCCACTCAGCAGAATTGTTACTACAACTGAAAAAATAATGACAGTAATAGTAAGTGTAACTTCACAGGGTTACATCAATGCAGAAAGAGACAGAAGTGGAAAATCTTAGAATCCACTATGTAATCAAAATTAGTAACAATTCCAGTGGACTTCTGTGTTTTTCAGACCAAGCACAGACCTTCCATCTAGTGTTCATTGGTCCATGACACTGATAAAAAATTGAAGGATTAGATACTCTGGTACTGGGCTACATTACTGGGTCTGTTGATTTAAATTTCACCAGATGAAAGGGAGCTGACAATAAAAAATAATTGAAAATAAATGCTCAGAAATAACATCAGATTGGCTTCATTAAAGGTTTCATTTAAAAATACTTACATTTACTGAATAAATGGCCTCATTTCAAACTACAAGTAACAGATTCAGTTTAAAAATTCCTTACGAAATACAGTTTTCTTTTGTTTCTTTCTTATTTTCTAACTACCAATAATGTGAGATCAGCGTAAATGAGAACACATTCCAGTAACGTCTGCAAAAATGCTGGCATTTAATAAAAATCAACCTGTTTATTGCAGATGATAAAATGTAGATATCTACAAATTCTTAGTTTTCTATTCATGGTGGAAACATTTTGATTTACATGTTGTTCTAAGGTTTGTTTGTTTGTTTTTCTCCTCTTAATTTCCCTCCTTCCACATTCTCCAACAAATAAACAAACCCAAACAAGGATGTTCTTTTGGGATGACTAGTTACTACTCTGTGAGAATCATTTATTCTGAAATACATTGAAAAATTACATTCTCCAGATTTTCTGCATAAATAAGTGGGATATGCTTGTTTTATAACTGAACTGAGCCCTAGGAAGCACAAGCCATCCTCCCCAACTATCAATTCAAGGGATTCATATAGAGCCTAGAAGCTTTAAAGCTGTCTTGTTGACAAGAAACATATTTTATAGTCGTTCACTTCTCCCATTGTGTAGGAAGCAATTCTACACTGGTAGTTTAACCTTCATCTACAAAAGGCAATTGTTCTTCCCCTGAAGCCTGTGTGATTTTCACTTCAGAAATACATTAACACAATTACTAATGGAACTACAAAAAGAATCATATTTTTACAGTAAACACTGTCAGCTAAAAACAGACCAATACTTGTTTTTAATATAGAAAATTTCTAAAAACTGGTAGAATTTTGTTTTTATTTTATTATTCTGCTTCCTGCTTTTATTTTCTGACATGTGACAAACATCTTGATCTAATTGGCCAGACTCAGGTGACAACATTCAATGGAAAAATCCGCATCAAATCTGTGTTTCTTGAGTACTTCTGAATGATAGTTACTAATACTATGTTTCAAGATCTGCTTATTAGTTCTATGAAAAGATAGTGGCAGAAGGAGTAAATAAGTTCTGCAAAATTCATTGGTACATACACTGAGAAATTATATCATCAGTGTAGAAACACCGTTGGGAAATGTCCCAGATCTGAGATATCCATATTCCAGGAGTATATACTTCTCAAGAGGGCATCACTTCGAATTATGCTTTCTATATCTGCTGTTCTGAAACAAAATGTCTTTTCCAGGGTCCAGCAAGTTCCTGGGAAATTGGTTATTATTTTGATAGTATCTGTTTCTTTGATTTGATTTGACTTTTTTAATCACTTGGAGTTTTGATCTCTTAAGCAGGTTTTCCCATCTTTGTGCCGATACACAAAAAGCGAACAACATTTTTACCATATTTTCTTCAAGCCACTTTTAAAGGCAGGTCCACTGTCTCACTAAAAAATAATAGAATGTGTTATGTGCTTAGGAGAGATGAACTATTAAGTATGTCATTCCTGGTTTCAGTTACCTTACCTCATTTTGCAGGTCAACAACCATATTTCTAATACAATTCACAAAACATACACTCCTCCCAACTCTTTCCTGTAAGTAGCTCTGCGTGTCAATGTTGCAAACTCTCCTGAAAGACCTAATTTTCATCAACCTTTGGATAACCTAGGCACCAACTAAGCAATGTAAATTAGTCTAAGAGCTGAACTGTAACAGCACGTTTGCACCTTAGTAATTTCATGAGCATGGACTGATTTGTTTAGGATAAAACTATGCTGAGAAATATTAGGCATTTGATAAACCTGCCTGGCAGTTGAGTTATGCTAATATGAAAGTGTGAGAGGAATATACACAACGTATTTTGTTAAAATATATGGGCAACAGTATACTAAGACATATAATTTAGACTGCAAAGAATTTATATACTATGTAATTAAGAGGGGAAGATTTGGCTTCATTTATATCTAATTCTATTCACTTGAGAGCCTGACTAATATTTAGAATTGCACTTTAGTGAATTCAGCCATACTTCTAAGATGGGTAATCTTCTTTGGCCCATTTATGTCTCAGCCATTCAGATTTTCTACATTAGTACTGATGTCACTTGAAGTGCGTGGTTCTTGATGAAGCTCTGGCCCTGTGCAGACTGATCATATCTCTGTCAGTGCTGTATGTAATTGTACAAGAAAATAACACAGACCAGAAGGAGTGCATCTATAAACTAATACTGAAGATCCAGACAAGCACTTCAGGAATTGTTTTAGGAATAACTGTAATCTGATGCCATTGACAGAATGACCGCTATCTGATGGACTACATCAAGTGCAGTTATGGAGCTGATTTTTTAGTTTATTTTCATCTGATAGAAAGAACATCTGTTGTGCTCTATGAGACCAATCCAATAGAGGACTGAAAGGGAATTACTGAGAAATTAATTTCAGAAGCTCAATCCCAATCCAAACTAAGGTAATAATTCAAATAATTCAAACACATCAGCTGTATGTTTGATGCACCTTGATCATACCATAACCATAAACAAGAAAATATGAACTGAACAAAATAAGTAATTCTCCTGAGGCAAAGAATAGCCCGTGTCAGCAACAGCTGTACAGCTGGGTTTTGGTCTTAGGCAAAAGATAGATAGCAGCAATCACACCCTCAGTATTCCAGACCTTTTGAAGAACTAAGAAAGGGTATGGAGGGACGCTAGTTCAGGCTTGGTGTCATAAAGCAAGTGAACTGTGAGACAAGCTTGGGCACAAATATGTACTAAGTATCCACAGTGACTGCAACATAGATAAGGTGAATCCAGTCTTGGAAGTCACCCATGACTAAAAACCTTTTATCACTAGAGAGATGTGATCCCCATGCAGCGCTGAGGAGCTATAAATGAGCATCCAGCTCAGACTGAGAGATTTGTTCTCCCAGCTTATTCTGCTGCTTCACATAGGTGTTTCTGGGCCATTAAATCCAACCCCTCATTGAAGTATCCTACCATTTTATAAAATCAATTCAGAAACTTACAGGAGTCTCTGTTAGAAACAATTGTGATGTTCCCCAGCATTCTGTAGTTCACATGGGAACATCCTCGCACACTCACACTGTTCTGGTTGTTGGGAAATTTTTTACAAGACAGCCTTAATATAATCTAGAT
>PPHD01000552.1:0-56652 GCA_002909625.1 Bambusicola thoracicus | reverse complement strand
TTTTTTTTTTTTTATTATTTTGGTAGGTATTTCTGTGGTATGAAAAAAGTGCTAAGGAGTATTCTGATAAATTGTTGCTTTAAAAAAGAATCTGCTGTAATTCACTTTTGCTGCAGCTGGAGAGTTAATTGAACTCAAAAGATTTCAGGTTTGTTTTCAGTGAGAAAATATCTGTGCTCAGTAAATACGAGACAGTGTCACTCGGGGAACTGGATTACATGGTTCTGTGCTGATTCTGGTTGTGCCAGAATTCATAATATGAATTTGAATTAATCATTTAGCTGACACGATACTGTGAATTATCTCAAAATGCAGTTTTGAATGTGATTTAAAACAGATTAGATTCAGAACAGAGTGCGCTAAAAAGTGAGGAAGAAAAATATTGCAGTTGCATCCAAAAGAAAAATGCTTTCTGAGTGTTTGTTCTCATACTCTGGTTTTACTTGTATGGAACTATGATTCTCCTCTCCAGAAAGATGTTAAAAAAGACCCTGTGGCATATTTTTTCTCCAAATAAGTGACAGTCCTACACTGCCTTTAAAATGAAAAAAACCTGCCTGCTCCAAAGATGCACCCACCACCTTTTCTACCATTGTGGTCCTACTTTGCTTGTTAAATCAAGCCTGACCTAATCTTCTCTGTGTTGTTTTTGTGTCTGTATTACCTCAGGCTGTGCTCTCATCAGACTTCACTAGCTAAGTGGACTTGAGTTTTGGATAGTCTGTGGAAATAATCAAGGAAAATGTACCATACTCCTGGATGTGATGATAATGGTTCATTATGTCCATTAAATTTAGTACCAAATCAGTGCTGAGTACTCTGCTGTGAGTTAAGGTTAGATTCAGTGTCCTGATCACTTGCAATTACTCAAGCATAAGTGTTAGCTCAGCTAAACTCCAATCCCAGTGACTTTTGTTCTGCTTATCATTTTCTTCTGAGCTTTACATGTGGCAAGCCTTCAAAGTCTTTGCTTTGAAGTCAGAGATTCTGCAATGAAATCCTGATTTGGTCACTAACTTGCTGTCTCTGCATTTGCACATTACTTCCTCTTTCTGAATTTGCATTTTTTTTCCTACCTACAAATGGACACAATAATGCTTTCTAGTGCTGCCTTTTTAACCTTCTTGAACAAAAGGATTTGTATCATTTTTTACAAATGCACATACATATAAATACAAATGTATGTGTATATAGATTAAAATACGTGTGCAGTAGTTTTTAAAAAGGTGGAACCTTTGTAAATTTGGAAGGATTTCTGAATCCTGTAAGTAATATAAATGAGTTATTATCAAAACTAAAAAATATCTATCTAGATTATCCTTTGTATTTTGAGATTGTGGTAAAACTACTGAACAAATTGTAAGCAACATTTGAATGCTTACTTTTGCGTATTTTGTATAAATGGAAATCGTTTTCTGTGTTCTTTGAGCATCTGTCAAAGTGCTATTACTGTAAATGTGTTCTTTATCTATTTGTAGAAGAGCAAAAAAGCAGAGATGTCACTGCCCTTTCTTTGGTTACATGCCACCTCCCATCATAGCAGGGTACAGCTAAACTAATTTTCCCGTGCAAGCTGTGGCTAAATTGCTAGTAACTTTCTGGATTGATTCTTTTGATTTTATCAGTGCTTTTAGATCAAGTACTGACATTTTTCACACTTTTGTCATACTGTTTTTGTTTTCCCTTATCTCTTGTTCAGTACTCTTCAACCTGAGGCTTCAAATTCTATCCATTCAGTTTCAGACTAATTTCCTTTTTGAAACAAAAGTGCACGAGTGTCTCTGCCTCCTGTTCTGCAGAGTTGCACATACTTCTCACTGTGCTTGTTGCTTTCCTACAGGACACACAGAATATGAGAGAGAAGAGATGAAACCAACTCTCCGAAACTATCTGTACTGTTCTCATAAGATCTAAATGAAGAAATGGCCTTTCCTCTCTTCTTCATTCCACTGAAATCATCGGAACTGTTTCTCTTTGGATAGACAAGCCAGACTTCATTCTTGCACAAAATGAATGTGCTAGGGCGTGGACAACCACTGATTCTTGAAAATGGAAGCAGGTGCTTAAATTTTTGCCATTGAAGAAGGATGGTAGGAGGGACCACACTCAACCTAGCATCAGAGGTTCTGGATGGAGTTTTACTCCTTTTTTGTATGTTTGAGGTTCCAGTAGTGACAGCCCAACACAGTTTGCTTCTTACCAGCCTTGTAGGACTGGGTTAGTTGCAATAGCAGCTGACACCAGAGCACCTAACATTGCAAGTGCTAGTTGTGCACATATCGCTGCTGGTTCTAGATATTTGCTTCATCTCCTGGATTAGATTTTCTGTGTGAGAATTAGCAAATCTCTGCTCCAGGTTTGGCATTCAATATTGAAAGAAAGAAAGAGGAAAGAAAGCGAGGTCTGACAGCACAGGTCAGAGCCCTGTCTGCTTGGGGCGTTGCATTTTGGAGCTGCTTTGCTCTCTCTTGGAGCACTCTGACGCCATGCTAAGTGTGATGTCTTCCACACTGTATTTTCTTGTAGATGCCTTCCTTGCCCCTCCACAGAGAGAGTCTGTCGTAACCTCATTTTTTTGTTTGGGATCCACAGATGATGACACAGCAGACTAAAAGAGAAAATGTCTGTATTCATATTATCTCCTCATTCTGAAATGTAGGTTGATTTCAGCTTGTCAGATTGCTTACATTTGAGAAGATTCAGGAAAATTCATAGCATTCTTGTTAGCCTTTTTCATTTCAGAACTCCCAGACTCATCTACTGCTCAACTTTTTAACTTGCAAGTCATTGGGCTGCCTTTTGAACCTTCAAGCAGTATTCTATTTTAGAGTTACTGTATGTTACATAGAAATAAAAAGAGTCTGGGGAACAAAGTACTGTAAGATATCTGCCAGTTGTGTGAGCACGATTGAGGAGGGACCAAATCCCTTCTCAATCCCTCCTTGACTGATACCTAGAGTTCACACAGAGCCTGCAGCGCCAGTGAAGATATCATGAGAGGAGCAGTGTATCAGCTCACGCTAGTCTAGATGGCAGTTTGGTGGAGTTGTGATGAACTGTGGATCAGCCGGCGCTGTCAGGAGATAATAAAATCTAACCTTATCAGGGCAGAATGTAGATGGTTGGAGATCTTAAATCGTACATGCATATCAGAGGCTTCTTTCAAGACTTCCCTCAGAGCAACTGCGGGTTTGGCTGGAGTTTGTGTCCTGCCCTCCCAGTAACCTCCTGAACAAAAGGATCAGGCTACTTTTACTGGATAAGATTTGACCTCATGGCTGGAGCCCGTGAAAGTGTGGAAATTCTTTGCTTGCTTCTTTACTGTGTCTGTTGGCTTCAAATGCACCATTCGCAATTCCTGGAGTTGAAATTTGTCATGCTGACCAACACAGTGTTATTCTGTTTTGTTTTTGTGCCAGACATCAGAGAACAAATCCTAAAAAACAGCACGCTTGAAAGCTAGAAGCATGTGGCATTCATTCATCTCATCTCTGCCGGGAAGGAGTCTGTCTTACAAGGCGATCTTATCACCTGAGCTCCATTTCCATGGGCTCTGCATTGATCTGGCATTTTTAAAGCAGGATGACTTAGGAAGGGCCAATGAAGGAGTTTTTGTGAGCAGTGTTAGGGAGGGACCTATCTGTGAAAGATTTATTTGCTACAGAAAAGAATACAACATTCAGAATTTGTACTTGCAGATTATTGCCAGATATCTTTATTTTTTTGTTCTTCCTATGCTCATTTCTGTGGTTTTTTGATTGCCAGGGGTGTGCTTGAGCTTAGCTGGGGCAAGGCTACCGTCAGGGTTCTTTATTGTTCAAGCAGATTTCAAATACTAGAGCTGTTACCAGTCATCCTGTGTGCAATCACTTGTATTAGGCAAGGCATATCTTGCAAAGCCAAGCTCCCATCTGATCCAGCCACTGAGGCTGGACTCGAGTATCAGTGCACTAGAAATTACTTGACCGTACATTGCAGATTCAAAGAATCTTTTAACAAAGCAGAAAGCATCATGACTTCTTCCTTAAAGTTAAAGGCTCATACAAGTGAGATTCAGGCTATTTGGATTCAAAGGGAGTTTCAGCACCACAGAGCCTAGTCAGGTAGGACCAAGTTTCTTTGGTCTGTTCAGTCTTTGTAGCAGTATTTGGTAGTGGAACTCCAGGACAATCTTGTGTTTTCTTCCACTTAATGACTACAGAAATTCTTTAGGAGTCTCTCTCAAACATTACAGTTACCCTTTTACAATATTATGCATGTATTCAATACTTTTTATATTTTTTTCCAGTAATATTTGAGGTTAAGTTAAATATGAGGACAATTGACTTTTTTATTCCACTTCAAAACAAGTAAGGGACCCAACAAGACACTGCTCTCCCTTATAAAATAGAATTAAAATCAGCAAGTATGTAGCTAGATTTGAAATATGTCAGTTTAAACCATTGTGCTGAAGAGTTTGCAACTAGAAGTCTTTAAAGTAGGCAATAGAGTATGAAAAGGCTAAACAAACTGCTGAGTAAATTCATTCAGAAACAAAGTGATTCAATATTATGCAGTATACATTGTCAAAGCATCAATTAATATCTAGTTACTCTTCTTGGGAGCATTTTGTGCAATGGCTATAACCTGAATATTGAGAACTAGATTATTCAATCTTACTTCAAACTGATCAGTGATAGCTGCAGAAATAGGATAAGCATATCTCCAAGCTCCTGGCTTTTCTTAAATTGAAAGAGAATATTCACATATGTAAATGTAAGTTTTTGACAGAACATGTAAGGCCTTTAAGACTTTAATGTTTGTACAATAGCATGCTTCATTGCAATGCAAATATGGACTTTAAAGTAGAGTGCTGGGCTTTAAAATTGTTATCTACACCTTTTTTTATTCTATCAAACTAATAAAATTTATCTTGTGGTCTTCTGGAACTATAGTCACGGGTCATGCAATTGTATTTAAAGAACTTTAGATGAAAACCTTTATAGAAAGCAGTTCAATATGTCTATGGATATATTAAAAACTTAATATCAAAGAATACATCAAGGAGTAAAAAAGTTACTAAAGCACTCCCCTGTGCTGCGATTAATTTGTATATTATCAAGGTCTTTATTATGAATGCAGTTCTTAATGTAGGTCTGTAATAAACAGAGTGTAATTGAATTTTCAATATTTTGCCACTAGGGAGTAATTTTCTTACAAGACCTCTGCTCCATCTTCTGGCTAATTGTCAGCAGTTACTCAGTATTACTGCATTAATGTCACCAAACAGTGAAAACAGAGCCTACCTGTTTCCAGTACATACAGGGATGTGTAATTCCTGTTCTCATCTATTTACTGGCTTTGGGCTGTGTGTCTCATGGCTTGCACCTTTCTTAACAGCATGAAGATTTTTGAAAATATGACTATGGACATGAGCATAAACTTGGATTTGTATGAGGTTCCAGTCAAACTGATTATTCCACATGATGAAAACAGAGACAACCACAGTGTTAGGATTTTAAGATGCGTTAGTGATGGGAGCATTTTATGTAATCCGTAAGTGATTGAATATTTTGTTTTACTTCTTAGAAAATGATGTCGTATCTTTGGGAAGTTCACTTCCCACCCATTGCCGTTCACTTCCATTACATATCAGCAAGTATAACCAGAACAGAATAATAGACTGCTGTATGTGCAGGAGAGAGCTATCAGTTAAACAACTGAAGTTTTGCGAGGACCTTGGTTCCACGCCTGATCATTCTCTGCATAGATGTTATGAATGCTTGGAGTATTTTTGCTAGGTTGCTAGCAGTACCAAACTAGGAGGAGCTGCAAACGCTGTGCTAGATGAGATTAGTATTACAGTCTCAATACGTTGCGGTGGTTCACAGTGCAAATGAACCAAATACTCATTTTGTGAAGGGAGAGAAAGCAATTTGTTGGGGTGTGGAAGCATATGGGAAGTATGAAATACTCATAAAATAATTCCTTCACATCTCTCTGTGCTTGTTGGGCCTCACCTACTGGTTGGTGGTACTGTCCGCCACCGGGATTCACAAATGAGCCATGTTTTGGACCAAGGCCACTGAGAAGAAAGCACCAATATTACTGAAATCAGAAGTGGAGAGCATATCCTCTGAAGTAACAGCTGCAGAACTGGTTTGTTTGTTTGTTTGTTTGTTTTCTCTAAAGCAGTAAAAATGAAGGAAAGACCTCAAATATATTTTCAAGTACAAAACTGATGGTAGGAAGCAGGGAATGAGTTTGAGGGTTATTCTGTCAGTAGGTCAGGAAGTAATGTGCTAATTGCTTCAAGAAAGATACTCTTCTTGGCATCAGGGGAGCTGAGTGCTGGTAGAGATGTCTTGGGAAGGGTGTGAAATCTGCCTCCCAGAGGCTTTAGGAACAGGTAGTGTTCTATTAACCTTCTCACCATCTTGTTCATTCCCATGAATCTGTGCTCCCTACGGATTACTGTAAACAATGTGTAAAAAAAGTTGCATTGCAAAAGCTGACAAAAACATCTAACATCATCCACCCATTCTAGTGCCTTAGTTCACCTTAAATAAAGTTTAGTAGCAAGGAGTTTGTTATTTTCCTTATTGTTTTACAAGTGATTATCGTTAAACTACTCATTTTTTTAGTTGCTTGTTCTCCTCCATATCCACATCAGGAAAATGGAGACAGAGCGGAGTTATGACTTGTTGAAATCATTAGAAGGCCCTTAAAAATACACTATTACATTTCGATGCCTATAACAATATTTAGATTCTACATTAACACTGACAAGCTGGATTTTTAGAACTGTTTTGGTAATTTGTTTATCTTCTTTGACACGTGCCAATTTGAGAACTTGCCAGGTTTCCTGATATTCAAGTGCTGTACAGGCCAAAATTCTGTGTTAGCATGAGAAAAAGGGCCCCATTGTTTAAAATAAATAAATAAATAAAATGTTTTGCAGAATGAGACTGGCAAATATGGGAATGCTGCTAAGCATACCTGTAACCTAAGTGTACCAATTACAGTGAGCAGTATCACCAGAATATTTGTTTTTACATGGGGTAGATAATGACAAGACAAGAAGGGAATGATTTTAAATTAAAGGGAGGGAGATGTAGATTGGATGTCGGGGGAAGTTCTTTACTGAGAGTGGTGATGTGCTGGCACAGGTTGCCCAGGGAGGCTGTAGATGCCCCATCCCTGGGGATGTTCAAGGCTAGGTTGGATGAGCCCTGGACAATCTGATCTAGTACTTGATTCAGCAGCTTTCAGCCCTGCTTGTGGCAGCGGCGTTCGACTTGATGATCCTTGAGATCCCTTCCAAACCAATCTATGCTACAATTCTGAATCAGAAGGGCCAGAAGTTTAGACTAGATCTTCCAGTGATGACCAGTTTTCCTGTTGTCTCTTTTACTAAGAATCATCAGCCTGTGATCAACTTAATCGGGAATCTTTTTTTTGTTTTGGTCTCTTAGAGCTCGAAACACAGAGAATGTGTTAGGGCAGGAACCCTTCAAACCCTTCCAGAGCTTTCTGATTCCAGCTGCCATTCAGAAAATGCCATGCTGGGGCAGGGCATTGGTAAGAGGGGTCAGAAACTGTGGCACCTGTGAAGCAGGAGAAGAGGGGAGATCAGTAGTGCTGCCAGGTGGTGTTGAGCAGTGGCCAAATGGGGTCTGGTGCTTGTGTGTGTAGATACAGAAGAGCTCAGCAGAAGTGAGGTGCCTTCAGGACTAAGACAAAGGAAGGTTTAAGTCTGTATGGTCTTTGAACGGAAGGAGAACTCAGGCATGCTTGTAAGGTAAAGTGGAGAATTATCTCTTAAATGAGGAACTGCAATAATAACTTCACGTTCAATTTATTAACAGTATTAAATGATTCCGTAGTTGTTAGTCTTGTATAAAAAACAAATATGTAAGACATGAACTCAGACTCAGTAGCAGGATTGTAGCAGTGGTATCCTTTATAATGTTTTCAGTGTAATTTTGGAGGTTGGAATTAAGGTGCAGAGGCCACAAACTCCTTGTCATCCATTAAGGATGGTTTGCTCTTTCCTACTCAATTTAGTCAATACAATTCTCTGTAAAACACATGCTTGCAATTCTGCGTACTATGTGCTAATTGTACCTGAGCTCTTCCTCCAGCATAAAGCATCTGCATGCTTTTGATTCTTTCATGTTATTATGCAAAGGATATTTGCCCTGAAAATGCTTTATAATAACTCTACAGCATTCACATGCCTCCTGGAAACCTTACAAGAAGTTCAAAGCGAGGAAATTCCTTCATTTCCCCCTGGTCTTTTTTGGCACAAGCACTAGGACTCTGCTTTTATCAGACCTGTCAAGTTTCATGATTTCAGTGGGAGATTGGTTTCTTCACTACAGTTCCTCTACCCCTGCTAATGCATCCCCTGTACAGGAGACCTGCTGGAACTTCTTGTGTGCTGCTCAAACTAACCAGCTGCTTTGGTGCCAAGGGGCCTGCAGCAGGGCCTTGTAGTAAGGCTGAGAACTGTGAAGGCCTTTGTAAGGGGCTGAGTCACTGCTTTGGCTTGGTGTTGCTGTGCCTCTCCCCTGTTGCATTCCTGTAACCTGGACTGGAGAAGTCACAGGCTGTTTAATCGCTTACAGTGCTTAATTTGTTTAACTTCATAGGTCCCCTTCCTATGCTTGCTTTGTGACTGACAGCTTTTCTGTTTCTCTCCTCATGTCTTTTATCTGTGAGTTTTCAAGTGCTTCATGCTTACTTAAGGTGTCACAATGCAACCACATCTCCGAGGCAGATGATGATGTAGTCCTTCCTCAGGTGTGTATTGGAAATGTCAAGACTGGTTTACTAATTGGCGTTAACCAGGTTTTCTTTCTTAAGAGTGTCAGTGAAGGCATTGGTTCTAAGGAGTACAAGCATGTAACTGGTTGCTAGCATTGCATTTTTTAGCTAAGGAGTTGAGATATTTTTGTCAAGTAGTACATGAACAGGTGGAAGGCACCTGTGAAGACATATGTGGAAATTTCAGTCAAGATCTATCCATTTATCACCAGTGAAAAAATCACTGAAAGATTCTGGGGTATATTCCTTCAGCACCTCAGCAGCAGGACAGTTTTGGTAGCCAGTAGGTGGACAGTAATTGGACTGAAAATTGGATGGTGAGGTCATTTACGATGGCAACACATAGAGTGAGAATTACTGCTTTGCTTGGGTGCACACACACTAGTTTTTTGGTTGGCTTTTTTTTTTTTTTTTTTTTTTTTTTTTCCAAAACAGATGTAAATTAGAAGAAAAGTTCAGAAGTGGGCAGAGGTTTACAGCATCTCTCATTTTGCCAGGCTGGTTCACTTTCATGGACTGGGTGAGATATAATGTCAGTTCTGCTGGGAGCTCCTGGCAATTCTCAAACTACATCCTTGAAATAAATTTGCATAGCTCCTGTTGAAATAACAAGGACATGCAAATATCAATTTGAGATTTAGATGTGTACTGTGTTTTTTGCTTTTCAGGTGGATAATGAGTCTCTTCTGACCCATAGGGTGAGAATAATAACAAGATATATAACGCAAGAAGGCAAGAGCAAACTAGGAATGAGGTGCAAGTAGGGGAATTAGTTGGGTTTCTCAGGGCCCATGCTATATAATTTAGGTCTAGTGTGCATCAGGGATGCAGCATAACCCTGGTTAAGACCTCAAAATGTAAAGTTGGGCAGTTAAACGAATACTTTTTTTTCCAGCATCATTTAAGGCTACCACAAATTTAGCACAGAAGATGTGATTGATATCCAGCTTCTGAAATATGAAAATTATCAGTAAAATATGTAAAAATCATTCCTTTAAGAAATAATCCTGCCAATTGAAAGGGCAAGCTGCACTTTACTCAGTGTTATAAGCTGAAAAAGAATTATCAGGAAAATTCAAGTGTTATGTCTTCTTGATATATATTCTCTTGCGCTGTTACAAACGAATATGCAAATAGAACTTGTGCATTTCCTGATTCCTGTAAGAAAAAGTGTGATTAAGTTGCTAGGGACACTGCCCTGAAAATAAAAGCAGCACTAAGTGTTTTCTCCTCCCTCTTCATTCTTTCTGTAGAGTAAGATGTTAGAGTAGTCTGGGTTTTCTTTGTTTTTAAGCTTCAAGGTGTTGTCAGTGATGGCAAATGTGTTTGACATCACTCATGGCTTTTTATGTTGCTATTTCCTACTCTTCCTAAATATGAGTCTCATTCTCATACAGCATCTCTGTATTATTAGTGCTTTTCTAGCTCCCTAAGATCATGTCTGTATTATAAAAGTCCCTCTGATAAGTGCTTCTATTTGATCTATCTAACTAATGTTTTCCAAATGTGTTAAAGCAGATGCATGGATTCTGTTTGACTTAAAGTATTGGTACTGGTGGGATTAATCTCCCTTCAGGTTTGTCTTGTTTCTGTGTTCTTCAGCAGATCTTGTTTCCAAGTCAATTGCTGCCAAAGGCCCTCTTCCCCACCTCCTTTCTTTTTTCTTGAGTACTTAGTGAAGTGGGATCTTTATATGCTCCATCCTTACCGATAAAGACTAATGACTTTTTGTGTATTAGATATATGTCAGCTGTTTCATTCTCATAGTTATTGCTAAATGGTTTTGCCTTCAAATAAAGCAGTGATTTTTAAGTTTTCATATCTAGGAATGTCTTACACGCACACGCTCAGAGTATGCTAATAAAATGTTACTTGTCAAAGTTAGCACAGTGAGACTTTGTCTGAACTGAGGCGATGCCAGTAGCCCTTCATAATTGATGGAAAGAAACACTGGAATGTGGTTCAAGTACTTTGGGGCATAAATAGATTCCTCGGTGATGTCAGGTAGTTTGCTCATGAGCATGTCTTTGACAGAAGAGGAAGGCATTTAGAAGTATTATACCGGAATTCAGTTGTGTGTCTGGATTACCATGATCTTAAGTCAGTTTAAAAGAAATGGGACATTTTTTTTCCCCTGGTGCAAGGTGCCCTCTTTTTCTTATACAGACAAAGGTTTTCTTCACAATTTGCTTGGTAAAGTATGATTTTCAGAAAAAATACCAGAGAAGTTGAATAAATTAATTATTAACATAACGCAGTAAAATTAAACTGACTGACCCCAATCATCCTTCCCACAGCAGGTCAAAATTGGAAATAAAACTCACAAGGCTGTGGAGGAAAAGAGGGTTTCAGGTGGTACTGATACCAGAGAGAATGCAGATATTTTGGCGTAAGAATATAATTAAAATGTTATTGTTCCATAGACGAAAAATAGCAAAGAATGGAGAAGGAAAGTCATAGAATCCAGTACTTGACACCTTACTCAATTTTACAGCTGTTCTTGTAATTGCTCCTTGTTTTCTCAGCCAGGAGTATTTGCATTTTTTTCATAGCCTAGTCTTCCTACAGTAGGGGCCATGGCTGCTGAGCATAACACAGACTATGGGAGTAATTCAGATGCTTCATGTCATAGTCAAGTCTGCGTGATTTTTCACAAAAACCAATCCAAATCATTCTGTCACACACCATTTTAAGTTTAGAAATCAGTTTGGTGAATTCTTAGAATCATAGAATCACAAGGTTGGAAAGGACCTACAAGATCATCTAGTCCAACCATCCTCCCATTACCTTTATTACCAGCACTCAGAGGTGTAGAATGAAAAAGTATTTGTGTTGGTTTGCAGTAGCTTTAGTGTACTGAAAACACTTTGTAAGGATGAAGAAGTTTGTAGCAACTATCTTCAAAAGTAGAAACAATCAGTTATGCTGTAGTAGATGCATACATTTATTCCAAAGCCACCTGTAGAAATTGTACTTTTGCTCTGCGTGAGAAGTTAAGTTTTTGTATTTTGACATGGGAATTCCATCAAGCTTTCTTTCTTCTGAAAAAAAATACAGAGGGAATTAAAATTACTGTTTAGGATCAAATGTGCTCACGTTTTTATTGTGCTTGTGCATGGTAATTCAGGTGGGAATTACCCGAGAGCTGGTCATGTGAAGTCTCAAAACTTGTTCTGAAGTTGAGCTGTGCTATCTTCCGTGTGGTACTGTCACATTGACAGTCCCTTCTCAAATAGAATTAAATGCAATTTTATGAGGAATGGAATGAAATTCTAATAGTGTTCAGTAGGAGTAGATAAAGAAATAAGCATATTAGGGTTTTAATATCAGCATACAAATATGTTTCAAATATATCTGATTCTTACTGCTTACAAAATGTGACATATGTTTAACGTTGTTAAAATTTGATTACAGTCATTTCCTTGTAACAGAAGGATTTGGTGCTTGACATGACCATCTCCTGCATGAGTACACAGTCATCATCAGGACACAATTATTTCATTTCTGATGATAACTTCTAAGTAATCAAAATTTGGGTGCATATGCACTGTGTCCAAGCTAAGAAAGATAGGGGTGAGGGGGGAATATGATGCTAAAATGTTTTTTCTGATTTCTGAAAAGCGAGGTGTCATCCATTATATGAAAATACAAATATGTGCACTCGTGTGTGTGGTATGGCCAGTGACTTCTCTGTTGTTTAGCTTTGAGAAAGTGCCAGTATTATAAACAATCTTTTTCCAGTAAATAGAATTAGGCACACAGTAGGTAAGAGTCAAGTCTATCAAAGACACGGTGTTAAGATTGAATTTTCACCTTCTCTTAAGTATGTTTCTATCTTGTTTACATCTCTTCGTCACTTCTTCCCAGGCTGTTTTGCAAACATAGTATTTCCTATGTTATACTCTTATTTTTCACTCTGGTCAGCTTCTAATTAAGGATGTTTCTTTAGTGAGATCATAAAAGGAATTGTCTTTGTTTTACAGCAGAAAACAAGTCAAATCATACTAGGAGCTGTTGTTTGTGACAGCAGCCATCAAAACAAGGCTCTTGCTCTTCTAATAAAGTGAAGAAATGTGTTTGGTTTATATACTCATCAAACAAAGAGTTAAGGAAGTGCTTCCACAAGCAATGCAAATCTTGTTTTTCAAAGAAGCCAGAGGAATTACCGGGCTTCCAGTTGTCACTGAAAAACCACCAACTACAATAATTTGAAATTAATCACGTAGCATATCAGGTTTTATTTGCTAAAGTGGGAAAATAGAAAACACAGAAAAAAAAAACCCAAACAGCATTGTGAAAATATAGTAGAAAGAGTGCCTATGTAATGCCTGCACGCCATTAGGAATAAGTCACAAACATCAAGGTATTTTTGCAGAAGCATGGAGCTGTAGTTTAATTTCCTATCAGAAGGTGACTGCTTAAAGGTCATTTCCCAAAGCATAAGTCAGATTCTTTGGGGATGTATCCTTTAGCTTCATCTTATGTTTCATTGACTGTATAAGCATTAAACTCAGTGAGAATGACAGGCTGTAGTAAGTGGATCCCAGGTGGGCCTCGGGATCTGCAGAGCCAGCTGTTCCAGAGCGCAGATAACTCTTTCAGATTTGCAGATCCTTTTGCATTTGACGTGGCATGCCAAGTCTTTGTACTGCCCAGTGCTGATGTTTTAAAGGAGAATGGCTTAATAATTTATTAACTGTTACATTTCCTTTGGGCTTTATCTGTGTGATGCTGTGAGTCACTGAGAAGTGTAAATACATAGAAGTTAACAGAAGCACATTCTTGAGGAAAACCAAAGCTTTTTCTTTTTTGACCGTGAGTTCCACTGAGAATATGTTGTTGGTTTACCTACTTAGGAAAGAAGAATGCATTCTGCTTTTTAAATCAGGGCTGAAACATGTTTTGAGTTTATTAGCATGCCCTCTTGAAGATAATTATAATAAGCATGTCAGTGGCAGTATAGTTTCCTGTTCATGTACGTTTTTAGTGATTAACATTTTTTCAACCTATTACTCAGACCAGCCTTTTCCTAATCTCTGTCTCTGTATGCAAAATACACCTGTCAACTCTTTCCCTTCGAATTTGGGCAACGTTCTTCTCTGTCGCCTCTGCCTTTGTAGTGGGTTAGCATAGGCTTTTGCCAAGCTCTTGAATCTCTCTAAGGTCTCCTGCTCAACAATTCTAGGAAAAGATAATGAAGGAACAGTAGTACTTGTTCAGCATTTCAGAGCTAAGAGAAATCAAATTCTGTCTTCTGCATCGCTGAACAAATACAGTGAGTTGAGTTTAAAAACGGGCCCTTTTCCCACTCGTTTCTTTATTCTCTGCTGCCCACTCCTGCTTAATCCAAACAAAAGCAGAATGCAGTTGTGTCTCTGTGTATGGATTGGTGGTATATGCTTACATGCCAGTCCATGTTTTTTGCAATATATTTAAGAGTAGAATTTATGGCATAGAATTACAGAACTTGCATGCAACTATATTCAGTAGCATTATTTTCATAGACTGTTGTAATACACTAGTGACCCTTGCAGTATCTTTTGCTGAGATACAAAAACAATGTAATGCTGCACCTAAGAAATTAATTTACATAATACCTAATTATACTGTTTGGAGATTTAACATATTGACTCCACAAAATAGTGATCATACATCAAGGGGGTTTTTTGGTAGATTAATACAAAAGAGAGAAAATAGAACAAATGAAACAGGAAAAGTCTACTTAGCACACAGGAGCTTGCAGAAGTTACTGTGTATTTAAAATATTAATTGTATCTAATGTTAAAAATTGAAATCTGTGTGAAGAGTAAACTGCTAAGAATAGAAATTTTAAATTAAGAAAAAGCTTTACTATTGACTTGAAGGAAAAATTTATCTGTTTTTCTACTCCTCTAATTTAACAGAAAAATACTAATTTGGACAGAGACATCAGAGTTAACCTTTAAATGCAATTTCATTTTGCTCCTTATCCATTTGTAAAGGAAAAAAAAAAATGGCAGCTAGAAACTCACATGAAGTGCATTGCCTCCTCTCTTTCCTTGTGGTCCTGACACCATTTGTACTCCCTGCAGGGGGCACGAGGTATTGGGAAGCAGGAGGACAGTTTCTCCAGCAGATGAAACCAAAGAAATGGGGTTAGATAGGTTTTTGGAAAGCAGTCAAACAGTATCTGAATACCTGCCAATATGTGGTAAACTGTGTGGTAGAATAAATCAATACAAGGTAATCTTGATGTGA
The DNA here is from genome assembly GCA_002909625.1 of Bambusicola thoracicus. NCBI lineage: Eukaryota > Metazoa > Chordata > Aves > Galliformes > Phasianidae > Bambusicola > Bambusicola thoracicus. The sequence continues at coordinate 41,607 of PPHD01000552.1, read as the reverse complement.
CTGAGCTTTCCAGTTCCAACTAGGGTACTTACCCTTGTGTCTGTGGCTCCTGTGTTTGGGGGCGATGGCGGTCAGATTTCCCCATGCTGTGTTAACTGCTGTTATGCCTTTGAAGTCACTGATGCTTTCTTACTAAAAAGCTGGAGGAATGATTATATGGCATTTTCAGGTTTCGTGCTGATTTGAGTACCGGGATATGATAACGTGAATTATTTTTCATCTGTTCAGCAGCATTCAGACTCTGTGGAGGCTGATAGCACTGTGAAAGCTTTTCATATCAGGAAAAGAGTAGACCAAACCTGATAGGTATCAATATCCAACTTAACTGGTTCATAATGTAAAGAATGATACATCATTTCCTTTAGATAAAGCAAACAGAACAAGTCTTGCAGCCGAGAGGCACTGAAGATTTCCCTGAGTGGGCTTAGGTTTTCCAGCTGAGGTTTGGAGTATGACTCTTACATGAAAGGAGCCTCTATGGAAAAGACCATTTCTGACTCAACTGCTTGGATCCTGGTATGTGCTTACAGTTCCATTTTAGTAATGAAATGCTGATTTGTGCGTCCTTTGGTCTTGCAAATTTAACATAGCTTAGATAACATAGCTTAGAATTAAGGAATTGTGTCCTGATGTTGCTTGTGAATTAAAAAAAAATAAATAAAAATCAAGTAAATGTAGGTATATCTCCAAACTCCTCCCTTCACTGCTTACTCAGAGGAGTTCACAATGCCATTTCTGTAATGCACCTGAGAGAGAATTCACCAGAGACCAGATAGATCTGCATTAGATTGAGGGTATGTTCACATCAGTAGATATAAAGAGGGATTCTTCTCTGTAACATCAACAATTTCAGCGTGGCAACTACTGAAGCACAATGAATACAGAGTTTAGCAGTGCACCTTCAGAATGAAGTTAACTTGTACCATATCTGTAGGTTACCACAGTTTCCAAAATAACAATTGGCTTTAAAAACACCCAAATGACACTACATGCTACAGAAAGAGATAGTTACTTATAATGTATTTGCTCTTTCTTTCCAAAACATAACAACCTACTCTGTGGATGAAGTTTGCAGTATGGCATTTTTTAATAGATTTTTGACACTATTGATGCAAACGTTTCAGAAGACTCCACCTTAAAAGCACATGTCTCACTATCACTCATCAACAGAGTCAAGTATAAACTGTGTTAGTCAGTTGAAGAGCACATTTCTTTGTGAACTTAAACTCATTTTTAACTTAGACATGTTCTGTTTTGAGACCCATAAAGGCAGCAGTGGTTACTCTTATGTGAAAGTGCCACCTTAAAATTAAACAATGTGGAATAGCTGGCTGATTGGGGATGAGCTTCCATGGGTAATTATTGGACAAAGCGAGAAGGATGAAAATAGTGAATAATTGCTTTCAAAGGCAGACACATTCAAAAACAAAAAAAAAATCTGGAAGTACTGGTTTTGCTGAATTATACTCTTTGTTTTGGTAGCTTTGTTACCTATGCACAAAAAGCTTAGCTTAGAAAAGCCCAAAATCTCCATCACAAGAACTTGGCTTCCTCACTTGGCTTACTGAAGGTTTTCAGTCAATCTCACCTTACTCAGTAGTAGAATTCCATTTAATTAGTGGATGCTACAGCACATTTCTACCTTGGTAACGCTTAGTTGAGATTCCCAGAGACATGATTTTATGGAGAAAGTTTTTTAGAATGGCATACTGTATTTCGTAAAGAAACTGTTTTTTCTTGATTTTGTTGTATCACCTACAGACAATTAGTATCAATAATAAAGAGCTTCTGCATTCATTAAAAAGCACGTTACTGTGAACATTAACTAACCTATTATGCCAATTTATGTCTACATATACTGTTCTCATTGTCTAATGCTGGAGTGATCAATATACAGCAAACAATATAATTTGGTCCCTTTTTATTTATTAGCAGTATCACAATACTATAAACCAAAGAAGTTGTTCTTGTTTTGTCACTGGTAATAACATTCTGTTTTGATCTATGCATGCTTAATTCCATTCATTTCTGATCCATTGATCTGTAACCAGGCAGAAATGAAATTCACTCCTGAAAAAGAAATAAAATTTCCGTCTTAATCAGTCGAGTGCAGCCACCTCTGGGCTGCCTGGCTTACCTACTCATTTGGGATGAAAATTTTATTCAATTCAGGGCACAAGAATTATAATGGGAGAAAAAAAAAAAACAGTAGTAAAATCACTAATTAAGATGCCCTATATAAGATCTGTCTCCTGTTTGTTTGTGGGGTTTTTGTTTTTTGTTGTTTTTTTTGTTGCTGTTGTTTAAAAAAGGACTTAATTTGTTGAGACAGGAGCAGGGCAGCTGGATTACCTGCAATAATACCCAATTACCAGGCCTTCTGTGATCTTTGTTTTGTTGTTGTTAAAGGATCTCAGAATGTTTCCTTGACAAGACCGATGGGAATTTGTGTTTTATGTTGGCTAATAAACACTGCTGACACATTAGTAATAAATAAGGATAGTCTCAGCCAGGAAAGCTGTCCTTCCTCAACAGAGATGCCAATTTCCAAAGCGTGATTGAGTACCAAGAAATAAATGGACAGAAGATGGTGCTTGAAGGCAGGGTGACTCTGTATTTTGACTCCAGTTTGGAGTCAAAATACTCTTAGCAGATAAAAATGTGTCATTCTGTGTCGATTAGTTTCTTTGTGCCTCCCACCATAGAGCATAATAGACTATTTGCTACTCTATCTGTCTAGCTAGGACTACCACGTAGACCCTAGCTTGTACCTTGAAAGAATACTTGGTTGTGATGGGAGGGCATTGACTGAAAGACAGTGGCAGGACAGACTTGGGTCTCCTTAGTAGATGGACTTTGAACTCTTAATGGGCTTCAGCCAGAACAGTTATAATATAAAGTTATAAAATCACTGTGTGCCTTTTATATTGATAATTTTTCTTTGCAGAAGCAGCAATACATTTCTTTTGAAAATGAGATGGTTAAGTCATTTTTTAGCAAGCCTTAAATTGCATTAGTCTGATGGTTTATTTGGGTCAAACTGATTTTCAGAGAATTTTATTTGTATTTTGTTGATTACCAGAAGCTTTATTTCTACTCACCTTGTTGTGAAAATTGAATTGATTTTTAATTAAGGAGTCTGTATTTTCCACTACAGATAAGCCAAATTGACCCAGAATATTCTTAAAGCATATGCAGTGGACTGTCTGAATTCCCAAACTGTCACCTCAGGTACTTTGCTAATATGGCATTGATCAATCTACAGATCCCAAACCAAGGAGCGGTGATAGGAGTATCGGTCGTTGGATGCTCTACAGGCCAGAAAGATAAATTGTTTGGGTTGTCTTTTTGCAAGTTTAAGGTCACAATTCATTCATCTTGTTACTTTGCTGTATCCCTTTAGTGCCTTCAATTGCAGGATTAAATATTGAATGGTGGCAGATCATTCAATATATGGCTCTTATACTTTGGCATTAGAAGGCTTTTCATGCTTAAAATGGAGCTGTGTGCACACAGAATGCCAAAGGTAATCGTGCTGATGATCTGTTCTGTAAGATTAATCCCACAACAGCATTATCAGGCAATTCTTAACACATCGATTTATCCCTGATATGACACTTCTGAAACAAATGGGTAAATGCTTGGCATATACTAAGCATTTGAGGAGGGAAAAGTGTGGAATTGAACCCTCTACAGAAAAGATCCATATTTAAAATTAACCCAGTAGAAGCTCTCAGTGAGGAGAATTTCAAACTTCTAGATGGAGAGTCATGGCTCGTGAGGCAGGGCTGGTCTGTAGGAAACAAGAACAGGCTGAGCATTCCTCCCCACAGACCAAATCCCAGTCTCCCACAGGCTTGCCGCGTGCCTAGCTTGCATGGACATTGCACCGTTATATGTTTCAGCAGAAACCCTTGGTGTGTCAGTGCCTCTGGCCTCTCTCACTCAGACGGCCTCCTGGGCACCACCACAGGGCTCTGCTCCGCAGCCTGCAGTCACACGAGCCCCTGCCAACCTCTGCTTTCCCACCCTCCTCTTGCAGTTGGCCTTGCAAAGCATTGCTTTTCTGTGCTGGTGAAAGGAGCAAGAGCATCTAATTACTATTGCCTCTACAAACTGCATAAACACCTGCTGTAGTTCCAAAGGATTTTATGTGCCAAATGCAAAAATGTAGCACTTGCAATAGATGCATCCATTTGCTGGTTTTGTTACTGGTTTTAAGACTGTAGTACAAACTGACAGATGTAGGGAAATGAGTTGTTGGTAAGTCTTAGCTTTAGTATTTTTTTTAATACTAGGTTTCCATAATGCATAGTATTTTGTGTGTTATGCAGGTTTGTTTTAAGCCTGTCTGCAAGCAAACAAGATCATCTGTGGACTTCAGAAATGTAGGGTTAACTACAACTAATGAGAAGGAGCTCCCAACAAGAAAATACCATTTTGCTTTTTAAAACTCTGTCTAATGATTAAATAGGTGTCTCATTTGCATTACATCAAGAGTGAGATCCCATCTCGGTGCTACATCTGTCTGGTATATCCTTGCATTAGCTGCCTATAATGGCTCCTGGTGTATTAATTACAGTTCTTTTGTTGATGTGTTAAACTGATGGGCAGAAAAGGCTTGGGCACTTCTTCAGGAGTCACTTCTGTAGCCAGGGAGTATGTTGCATAAGTAATGACAAGTAATAAGGACTTGGTACCCTGGGCTGTAAGGTGGCACCCGAGCATTCCAATTTGTATGAAGGATTTTCTCCTTTGGATTGCAGTGCCCCAGACATGTCTACACATACTTGCAAAATGAGAGGGAAATGTCCTCTGCTATGGGGTCTCAGAAGGGATTCCCTAAAAGTGGCTGAAGATGTGATCTGTCAGAGCACACCTTTTGGAAGTCAGAGGTCAGCTGTCAAATGCTTTCTTTGGGAATATTTGATTCCGAGTCAATCTTGTGCCATATAAAAGATATAGGGAGGATACTCGCCTTAGCTTGTTCTTCTAGTCTGTATGTGCCCATTGGGAAAATATGCCCACTGTGTACTTTACAAAACAGAAGTTACTGGCTTTTAAAAGAGATAAGTCTGGTGAAACTTGCTATCTAAAGATATTAGGGGAAAATTCGTTTTAAGGTTTGTTCTCAAACATTAGTTTGTGTTGAATAAAAAATATATGCTAGGCTGGATTATTAAATTACGCTTTTTACCGTGCTGTGCTTACTTAGATATTAGGATGCATGGATTCTGGTTGCCTGCCTGCCAAAATCTCATCTGGTTATGGTTACTGCATCAACACAGCTCCTGCTCATGTGCTGGCCTCTGTGAATATCCAGGGCAGCTAACAAGGCTTTTGCTTTCCTTGCAGATTCTTCCTTAAAGTGATTCTTTCCACTGGCCATCTTAATACGTTTGAACTTTAAATATTCATTGAATTGAATGAATTAAATTGGGAGTTAAAGCTTATTGATATTCAACACTTCTTTCCTAATGCCAGTAAGACATTTTTGTTGTACACGAGACCTTTTAAAGTTTGTTTTAAGCTGCTAATGTGCTGTTTATTTCTAGTGCCAGCATAATGAAAGCATCCTTGTCAATATTGTTGCTGCAAAATAGTGTGTGTGAAATGCTATGTGGATGGCCAAGCATGTTTGAAAAAGGGACTTTTATGTGTATGTCAGCCTTAGATATGAAAAAAATTTCATCCTGTTCCCTTTGAATTTGGTGACAAATATTTGATTATATTCAAAGCTTTTGTGTTAGAATCCCAAATAGTCAGATGCATAGATTTAAAACAAAATGTGCTATTGGGACCCTATTTTTCTTTAATTGTAGTCCTATCCTGTACCAAAGGAATATTTAATTTCATTTGGATGTTGTTGACATGATAAAATCTTGTGGGTCAACATGAAATACAAGCAGAAGGTCCTTTTGGGGGACCAAGAATCAATTCTAGTGTTTGTGCTGCACATTTACTTTTCTTATTGCACTCTCCTGTCATCCCAGGATATGTTCCATTTGATCTCACACAGAGTTACACATAAGAATCAGGTGCAGAACGTGGAGTAATTCAGATTTTTTTAAAACAAATTCTCCCTGCCGTTTGAAATAGGTTTTTGTTACAGTGAGATCCTGCATGAGGACATAGATATTCTCTTCTCTGTGACATAGATAGCAGATAAATCGCTGCACAGGTGTTGTGGTGTAACCACAACAAATTATCATCAAATCCATTCTTTTTGTTTGTGACAGTGCTTTTGTGGGGGGGCTTGAAGATGAAGTAACAATGATGAGAAAAGGAGCGTGTTGCATTCTTAAATCCTAGAGGGTAATAAAATCACTAATTTTGTGAGAAGTTGGCTGGAATAGTTTTTTTTCTCTTAAGAAATACGCTTTCACTTTAATGTTGATTTTTCTGGTGGAATGTGATTTAATCTGCTCATTTCCTTAGTCTAGATTTTTTTCTTTTTTTTTGTAGCAAAGTAAAATTAGTAACCTCATTATAATGAATAACCTCATTAAGGCTTACTGGTGTTATTCGTCACTGCTCTACATTTTTGTCTGTTAGATTGGTATAAAATTTGAAGTGCTGTTTTTGAGGCAAAAAGCATTGCTGGCCTGGAAGTTTGACTTCTGGTCTATATAAATGTGAACCTGTTGATAAGCAATGTTTGTGACCCGTGACGGGCAGCGTGCTGTTCTGATGGAGCGAATTATTACAGCAAGGGCATGCAGGCTTCTGCTCCACTGGACTTGGAATAGATTAGTAAAGTACTCTCCCAGCTCAAAGGGTTTTAGTTTTTTTCCTCATGATGGATTATAGATAAACTCATATGCAAGTTTATTGCAAGGTTCCTCTGAGAACTCTAGATTTTATGCATGGAAAGGTCATTTATAAATGTTCAACATTGTTTTCTTTTTATTATTTTCCCCATAGGACAAGATTGTTCTGTTTTCTGTAAGAGACTAAATTCAGATTTTATAACCACATAGATCCAAAGCTGCACACATTAGTTGGTTTTAGATAGCTGAAGACTCTGTGGTGAAAAATGTATTTGATTTCAGCTCCTGGAGGTCTCTTTTATTCATACTTTACAACCCTCAAACGAGAGTACAGACTTTATGGAAGCCAGAAGTCTTCAATTCTAAGTTATTGATGGAAGGCCAATCTTTGCCATGCATGTGGTTTTCTATAATGGTACAAACTTCCAAGTGCTTATGTCTGATAACGTTCGATATTTCTTTATCGGTGTGGCTTTGAAGTGTCGTATTAGGGGGCTCTGTTTGAACATTGAGGTCATATCAATGCTAGGTTCGGTCACTCAATTTTACTTTATATTTGCTGGTCTTTGTTTCTAGATCTTATGCCTTTGGGCATAAGATGGCTTTCAGTCACTATAATGTCTATTTTGTTATCACCATTTATAAGCATTTGTATTAACTACGAAAATCTTCACCAAGGGAAAGTCCAGGGCTTGAACGTGTGGATGCCAGATGTTGCATTCATTATAGTGACATTAGATGTTGATTAGTAAACTTGAGAGTTAAAGCAATAAAAGCAGCTCTGGGATCTGATAAAGGGATGCAACTTCAGGCACTGAAGTTCTTCAAGCTGTTCAGAAACTTGAATTTTATTAGTAAGGTTTGCTAGCAGTGTTCTTCCTTGTATTTGAGTTGCCACTGTGTTCACAAACCTCCACCTTGCACCAGAACAGGTGTTAGATAGCACAGTCAGACAGGTATTTAAGTGGTGCATGGGACTCTGGTGCACCTCACCAGAAGCAACTAATTGATGTTTTGCCATCCTGGTAGTTCTGGCCTCCACCGTGCCATATTTTCAGATGGTGATTAACAAAATCAGTTAGCCTAAGAGAAGTGAAGCCTGCTGTTTCACAGTGGGGGCTGTTATTTCATAGAGTAGAACAAGCGGTTCCTTGTTCATTTGTAAGACAAGTTGATTTATTGCCTTGAAGGGAGAGGATTATGGGCCTCTAATATATTCCTAAGTTCTTAAGGCTCTGGGAGTTAAAATGGTATTTTTTTAAAAAAAGGCTGAAAGCAGTATATACTGCCTTTGAAAGTAATTTTTACATTGTGATAGTATGAAAAAATCATCTGTCCTCAAGTCACCAGAAAATGTGAACCTTTGGCAGGTGGAAGAAAAGAATCTTTGGTAGGTTATGAGGTTGTATTTATTACGGAGTCACATAGTGTATAAAGAAAAGGTTAGGTTTCTTCATCTTGCATGAATTTATGTCGGGCTGTATTGATAGTCTCTAGACACAAGTCCTAAAGTGAGAAGTGTATGTTTGTGTGTCTGATAGTTTAAGATGAGACATTAAGTATCTGTAACATGCATCATCTCCCCTGCCCTTTTATAGTTACAGATTCCTTATTCTTAAAATAATGAACCTCAGAACTGCTAATTTCTCTCAGAATTTTTACAGAACTGGGTTGGGTGGTGGAAAGGTTTCTCATCTTTACCAAGGAAGACATTGAGTAAATATTTTTCTATAGAGATGTTAGTCAAAATGGATTTCTTACTTCTTTAAGGGTCTGTGTATATACATACACCAGTAAAGTTACTCTTATTTGTAGGCATATTGAAACACAGTCCTTATTGTGAATAATGAATTTCTGTAGGTTTGCTTAGAGAAGAGCCAGAAATCAGGTCTGTGCCACAAGAAACTGCTGCTTTCTCCTTTTAGCATGACAGAATGGAACAGAGAGACCACCTTTACATGCCACTGGGAGATGGCCTCCTGCCTCTTAATAAATGGGAGGTACTGTTGTCCTGAGGTCAGGCTGAACAAATTACCAGTAAGCCCCATGACTGGGAGACATCTGTGAAGATGCTTGCTAGTCTTCATCTCCAAGGAGGTGCCAGTTTTCTTTGATTCTGTGCTGTTCACGTATAAAAGGATTGACTGTGTCCTGGAGAGCCATATCAATTCCAAGACCTGTGGCAACTTCCTTTAGGGATCTGGTTAGCAGCAAGTTATTGCCTTCTCGCAGCCTGACCAAACAGGGCATTTAGCACCTGGCTGGAGTTTCGGTACCACTTCTTTATCCAAGAAGGTATGGATGTGTTTCCCACTGCTTGCCTTAGTGCTGCTCACAGTGCTTTGGAGCAAATATGAAGCCTGTTGAATTCTACGGTGCCATAAAAATTCAATTCATGATTTAAAATGGTAGATGCAAGCCTTTTTTGTGTGCTTCCTTGGATTGAGTGCTTCTTGTTTGTTTTTATTTCTATTCTTCCTCACGCTGAGTAAGAAGCCCCTGCAAAGTGTAATGTGTGTTCGTTCATGTCTTTTTAAAATTATCTCACCTGTTTTACTTCAAAAATGGCCTTTTAAAACTGCGTATGTGGATATTGTCCCTTAAGTGAGTGAATTTATCACCTCCATTTCAAAATCCAGATTTGGTGATTTAGCTGCACTTCCATAACTTTCTTGAAAAATGCCTCATCAATGGGCTATGTGGGATTGCTGTCATTTAGGAGACTTAAAAATAGATAAATTGTCTAGAAGATTAGGCTATCGAAGAAATGTTGCTGTTAAAGCTCCTCGAGACCAAGTCAACAGCACTTTGGTATAGTCAGTAGCCATTAAATGGCCAGTGGATTGCTCTTTGTCATACATGGAAAAACTATTGTGCTGCTGTAGGAAAGCAGACTTTGAGACACAAAGTCCAAAAGCTCACACTTAGAGCTTTTCTGCAGAGACAGGAGTTATTTTGTGAGTGCTGACAATGTACTACTCAATTAGCACTAGGAGTGCTTTTGTCAGGTGTGGATAAAAACGCATTACCTACCTGCAGTGTGGAATAGCTTCCTGACACCCCCTGTGGGTTCCGTTTGCAGGACTCACAACAAGTATGTCTTCTCAGGTGGGAAAGCATTTCCAGCGGGAGTACACAATGCCAACAGTTCTGTGCTACCCTTTCGAGCCAGTAACAAAGCTCTGAGTAAAATTAATGGTTTTATCAGCTGAGCAAAATATCAATAGTGGCATAGAGCTGGCATTACCTTGGCATTTGGGGTGATTTGGCCCTGCATGGCAGTGGGCACCAAATCTGCTGAGATGGTGCTGACCTGACCCAGTATCAGAAGTGAGGTTACTTGGAAATAGTTTTCATTACTCGTTTTCTCAGTTTGTCTGTTCCAGCCATTTCCCACATGAGTTATTCTTAACGCGATACAAGCATATATTTCTGACAGCAGGCTGCAGAAAGTGCAGCTTATAGCACTCAGAGCTTTAGTATTTTGCCCCAGCAGTCCAGAAAATTATAATATGTTCCTAGAAATCAGTAAGTGTAGCCAGAATGCAATTCTCCCACCTACAAAGAGCTCTGTAGTTGTTTTTGCAATACCTGGCAGTCTGTGGTCCTAAATATTTATGGCTTCTTCCCTTCCTTTGTCACTTGGGCTTGATCTGCCCTGTAGGAAAGCCTTCTCAAGAGGTGGCCCTCTGAGTCCATACCATACTTACGCTTCTGTGGCACCAGTGTTAGTCCCTGAAGATTGTGGCCCACCGTGCAACTGATCCTAGTTATATTTATGGCTGAATTTAACTGAAGGAATTGCAAATTAAACACCCTCAGACACACCTGCTTTACAACACATGAAATGTCTGAACAGAAGTGTTCCTTGTGAGACTGTGTGGAGCACAAGGAGAGAAATCTGAGAAGTTCTGAAGTGTGACCCAAATAGCAGGTCCCTTCATAGCAACTTAAACAGATAGTACAAAATAATGCTAAAAAAGTCCTTCCCAAGCTGTGTGAACAAAATATTAAGTTAAATCAAATTTGATGTAAAAGAGCTGATAAATTGTATTTTACAAACTTGTGTTCATTGTTAGGAACAGTAAATGTTTATACGTTGCATACGGTAATATCTTCTCTCTCCTCCACCTAATTTCAGACATTTTTTCTAACTAATTGGGTTTTCATACATCCCATTTATTGTACTGAAAGTTTAATATTTACACCACGTAACGTGCTAATCGATTAGAAGAGGGCCAGACCCTGTGACACCTTTTCATCATGCAATTTTACAGGCCTAGTTAATCTTTTTCCCTTGTGAACCCCACCACATTGCCTGTAGACAAAGTACTTATAGGTCCTTAAAGGCACAGATTGCCACTAAAGGTCTATATTCTAGTTATGGTTGATAATTCTTGCAGTTTTATTTTCACACAGTGTATTCTTCCAGTCTGTGATGGCTGATGTGAACTAGTGCATAACGTGAAGATTTTTTTGTTGCGCTTTCAGAAATCAGGTTCTTCCAAATCCATTTTTTGTGTGTACGTGGAATGGCTGCTGGCTTGCTAAACTGCTCCTTAATGAGCCTCAGGAGACTTGGACACTATGCACTGCTTGGTGAGAAACCCTGCAGCTACCGCACAGTGAGCCCAGTCTACAGGAACAATTAGGGGCCTTGAGGTGGGTACAGGTCTGAGCATCACCACTTATTGGGGAAGTCCCTCATTAGTACTAGGAGACCAAAGGTGATTGAAGGTGGATGGAGAACCTTCTTCCTACTGGCAGCACTGAGAGCTGCACGTCATGCTGATCTGTTGGGGGATGGGTTCTGTATAGGACAGGCTGGGGTCCATCCCAAAATGATGTTCAGGATGGAATGGTTTCCCCGTGGACTCAGGGAGCAAGAGTTCAGGCTGCTGTGACATTTGAGATGGATGCGGGGGTCGCCTGTGGAGTGGGAACAATGCATGCTGCAGGGTGACAAAAATGTTTTGTTCTCAATAAAAATATGACATACTTTTGAAAAATTGCTGTAGTTTAGCTTGGGCCAGCATTGTATCGCTTTGTCCTTCTCTAATGCAACTTTCTAACCTTCAGGACCCACAGAAACAAAAGCCTTGAGTGTGTTTTTTGTTTGATTTTGCTGTTTGTTGTTTTTAAGGAACGATGTAGATGAAGTCTGGAAAAATGTGTTTTAATGTTTTGATTTCGAAGTAATTTGGTGATTTAATCAGCCAAAATTAGTCTTGGAACTGGGAAGGATTACTGTTTAGTAACTTGAAAACGTTACTCCTGTCTGAGTACTATCAGGCTGCTAATTCCAGGCAAACACTTAGCAAATTGCAGGAATCCTGCTTTTAATCTCCAATCCCATTTTCCTTTGCAAGAGCTCATCATATTTCTCGGGCAGCAAGTCAGCGTGGAAGCATTTACATAGCTTCCTCCTCACTAAATCCATTGTATCTGTGTCTTTGGTCATGGGTCTGCTCTGTTAATATGTCAGAGAGAGAGCAAAGCACATCACTAATCAGGAGGTTAAAGGGGACTTGCTGAAATGGAACTATGTAAGCCAGACTTAATATGAAAGGACAAAGGAAAGCAAGAAAGAGACAAAGAAAAGAGAACAGCAGCAGCTTTTTCTGCATTGAGGGTGAGGGTAGCCTGCATGTCTGGCTCATTCCATTCCACTTTGCCCAATATAACATATTTCACCACATTTTTATTGGATGTTTTCCTCAGACCAAACATTTCCTTAACTCTGATTTGCATCTTTACCACTATAATATCTGTAATAGATGAATACAGTGGTTAGCAGTGTTTCAGAGAAACCAGTGGAATGACAGGCTTACTTACACTGAGCAGTGAAGAGCAGATCCGTCCCACTTTGTAGTGACCCCAGCTGATCGATCTGCGTGTTAAAAAGCAGCACAGTGCAGTCTTGCCACTTTGGGTACAGAAGTCTGTCTGCATTAGCCAGGAGCTTCACCCAGCCTAATAGACCTTGTCAAGAGGTACAGCATAGTGCTAACGCACTTTGATGTTTTTCAGCTCAGAGGTCCTTACATACTTGTCAGGTCAGGTATTTTAGCATCCGTGTATAGACATCCATCTGTAGATGTGTAATTTGTAAATGCAAGGAAGCTGTGTCTCCATTTTGTGGAATAAGGAGCAAGTACTTGAAAAGGTAAGTATACTTTTTGTTAAACGTGCTTGTCTTAGAACCTCTGGTTTCTGGCAAGAAAAATTGTTCAAGAAATTCAAGAACTGAGATGCAAGTTGCAGATTAATTATCCTCTCATTATCATAGTTAATTTTCATATTGCTTGTCTGGTGACTGTTGTTTCAGTCCCACTGAAGAAATAAGATTCATTTTCCTTATAGCAATTTAATAAAACTTGGCATGTAAATACTATGGTGGAAAAATACTCTTACCCTTTTTATTTTGATAATTTTGATATAGTCACCTATGTAGCATATATACATAATATTTTTCCAGTCATTAAAATCATTATTAGTGAATAATGCATTGTGAGAAAGCATTGTGAAACAATCTGCCGCCTGTCAACTCGTTTCTTTCATGTCATTTCATTCAATTTAAACCTGTTTGACGTTGTCCGAGTTAACAAGTTACTCTTTTCTGTTCAGCACCTACTGGTGGCAACCCATAAATCAGCGTCTCATCCGGAAACATGAAAGGCCTCATTAAATCTATTTTTGTGTGAGTTAACAGATCTCCAAATTAACCTTTCTTTAAAAATAAAATAAAATGAAATACGGTAGTAGAGGTCAGCCTTTTCGTACAGCAGAGCTTGCTGACCACAGAGATTTTCAAGCATGATGGCACATTTGACTGCACGGTTGTCTCATCATTTTGGCAGTGATCTGTTTGAAGCCAGCAAGGAATGCTAAGGCTCTAAATATCTGAAATGTGTTAACACGTGGTGGTGTGGGGTAGTGGTTTGTTTTTTTAAGCAGGAAGTGAGAAATGGAAGTGACAATGTCTGTGCATTATTTTTTTTTTCTGATGGTGGTGAATTATTGATATAGAAAGACTTGGCTGGTGAAGCTGGGGGAGAAGCACTCATCTCTCCATTCACTCGCCAGCTCTTTGAATGGCAACATGGTGTTTCATTTTATGGTTTCTGTTATTTTATTTTCTGTTAGAATTCTGTCTTTCACTAACAGGTAAATATAAATAAATAGGATTTCAGAGGATAGTTGCAGGAAGGCAATGTGCTGAAAGCCATGTTTTATTTCAATGTGGACTGTTAACAGCTCTTAACTAAACCCGTATGTTTTTCCATTTTTAAGGAAAAAACTAAACCTATTGATGCTGATAGTCAGAATGATATTCAGCTATGCCTGAAAGTGTAGAAAAAATATTGCTGAAAAGTTATTTCAAGCGCATTACTTTTCCACTACAAGATACAGAAGATAATGTGTTTCCAACAGAAATCACAAATCTAATTCATTGACGTTGTTCCTAAAAGACAAATGACAAGCATTTTCAAAATTTGCACATCAAAATGTCTACAAATGAAAACACTTGAGTAGCATCAAATAAAGGCAGAAGCAAGCGTTAATAAACTGTTAAGAAAACTGAAGGTGCTGAGTAGAAATAGCGCTTTAGTAACAACATTATTACAATAATGTCTGTATTTTCGAATGTTTGTCTTTTAAAATTTGTCAAGTACTGAACAGGAAGGAGTATAAATATTTTGTTGCAAGGTGGTAGAGAATGTAAATTTGGTTCTTACATTGGTTTTAGTTCCTGCTGTGCTGAGCCAGATTTGTAGATTTGTTTTTGGTCAGCCTTGGTGGTTTGTTCGTTTGTTTTTAACACAACACAAACAACAAATGGTATGCTTATATTTAAAGAATGCATTGCATGGCCATGGTGCGTTCTCCCCTCTCTTTGTCACTACTTAAGAGAACATGATAGCATTAGTTAAATTATTTCAGGGCTGATTCTAAAAACTGTTGAACTCAACAACGTCCATGACAAAATCAAACCAGGGGAAGCTTTGACTCGTTAAGAACCTACCTATAATATCTAAGTAGCAGAAAACTGTGTTATCACACATGCAATCACTACTAAAACAATTCTGATTAAAAAAAAAAAAAAATAGACATAAAGAGATGAGTTATGTCCCTTTAGGAGCTGGCTCTGATTTGACATGGGCAGTGAGCTCTGCTCACAGCGGCACCCCTGCAGCCCCCTGCTTCCAAAACCTTCCTGGATAAGCCCAATCCAGCCTGCATTAAAAATATGCAAAGAGCTGGCTAAAGAGCTCTTCCAGTTTTTAGAGCTGACTTCCACAACGATGTCCAACAGTGGAAAAATTTTTAAAGAAATGAAAGTAAGTCAGTGTTGGTTCCCTATGCTTTATAAATATTGACTGTGTATAATTTCAGCTGTACAAGGCTGACTTTTTCTGGCAAAATAACAGAACAAATGATACAAGAATCATTACTGTGAATGTGGGCATTACCAATTTGATGGCATTTTTTAGCATTGAGAAGCCATCTCTACAAGAATATGCCCCCTTCCTGGAGGCATTCAAGGCCAGGCTGGATGGGACTTTGGGCAGCCTTGTCCAGTGGGAGTTGTCCTTGCCAGTAGCAGGAGAATTGGAACAAAATGATTTCTAAGGTGCCTTCCAACCCAAAGTATTCCATGATTCTGTTCTATGGTTACAGAAGATTTTCATTTGCCAGAACTTACAATCTTTTCTCCAAAAATCAAGTTAAAGGGAAATTTATTTAATGGCAGTCCCATGGCCTGATGCTTACAGTGATACCTTTGAGTCTGTCTTCCATTTGTAACATGAAAGACCACAGACCTTAGCAGGTTTATGCTGTGTTAGAATTACATTTTTTATTTAAAAGTCATCCTGAAGAAAGATAATAAGAAACTTATAATGTTTACCTCGTTTTCCAGCAATTGCCTGTAGGCTATTCTGTCAGAGGCGTAGTTAGAATAATTGATATAAAACCCTTTGCACTGGGGAGGAATGTGATACTTCTGACTATCCACAAAATGGTAGCCTTACAGTAATAATGAAATGACTAAAAAGGAAAAGGTACTCAGTGTATTAATCTCTTTCTCTGTGATTTTTTTCTTTTACCTGTAACAGAGCTCTAACCTTTAAGTGTTCTCTGAGTTGAACAATTTTTTTTATGATCCAGCTGTCTAAGGATTGTTTTACTTCACTTAATATTTCTTTTGATTTACTGGATTTGAGCTGTTTGTGGGATTTAACTCTTGTGCTAGGTGCAGAGGGTTCATAAATCATTATTTGAGTACATATAAAATGATTTCAGTAGAATAAATGAATGTGACCTAATTAGAAAAAAAAAAAAATCTTAAGGCCACTGGCTTTTCCCAACAAATAGATGTTTATTTCTTTTCCATACCTTTCTCCCACTAAAAATAAATAAATAATGATGATGAAATGCCAAATATCTGTGTCATAAACAAAGCTGATCTTGATCTTTTGATACAATTGTTTTTCCCAATGTTTCAGTATTATAATGGGACGTACAGTTTCTTTTTAAGGGCAAGACGAAATAGGATAGTTAGGACAGTCAAATATCCAGCTGCGCTGGGAGTGGACAGACCCACCCCACTTGGCTCCAGTCGGACACAGTGGCCCTTTCTTTTGCAGATAGTTGCAAAGATGCAGGGTGTGCCAGGTCAGCAGTGACCAGAGGTGATAGTCGATGCCAGTGTATGTAGTGCTGGTCCCTCCTTGATTGTGAGCCCTGCCGTGCGGTGGCTGTCATTCCTTTGTACAGGTGCAGGCTTTGATCCAAATTGTTGATGAGCTAGTTGAGGACCCTGAGCCAGCAGAGGATAATTCCACACTCCTCCTCCTCCTGCTTCTTTGGATAGTTTACTGAGGGGTTAGTGCTTGGACTTGCTTCCTGCGTAGTCAGATGAGCAGCAGTGTCGACATAAGACAGGAGGCAGGGCTTTGGAGAAGGCAGCATACCTGAAGCAGCACCAAATATTTTAATGTCAGCTTTATGGGACTGTATCTTAGCTCTAACAAAAATTACATTCCGTCCCCCAGCAGCTGAATGAGCTCAGCCTGCAGCTGCACAGCAGAGCTGACGGAGGCGGGATGGAAGACAGGCAGGAATCCATGGCTGGAAGGGGTGGGAAGCAGGGCCTCCCCTTTTGGCAACCGCTAGCTGTTAGACTGGCACGGCTGTAATGTGAGACTGCTCTGAGCTTACTGAGGAATGTGGAAGTGTCTGCTCTGGTTTTACATCATCTGATTTGTGCTCACTTGCACTTCCTCATCACTCATCGCAATTTGTATTTCAATTACAAAACTATTTTGTGAGGCGGAGGAAGGAAGAAATTCATCCAAAACCAAAATTCCAAAGTTCAAGTAGGACTTGGTGTAAGTAATTACCCAGCCAAAATATCTAGTTTAGAACTAAATGTCAGAGTATTTCAGGTCCCAATCGTGCCCCTGGTACAGGCATAGCAGGCACAGCTCGTGGCGCTGCCTCACGGCAGAGCTGACTTCCTCTGCTAGGAAGGCACAAGCCATCGTGGGAATTCACGCTGCTCGCTTCTTTCTTCCACCTGCATTTTCCCAGGCTTCAGAAACCAGGGCTCGGGTTAGAACAGACAGACCTGACACTTTTGATCTGGTTCTTGGATCTGGCAGGTAAGTGCCCCTAAATGGGAGGCACCGTGGCAGTTACGCCTGACATAAGTTATTCCCTCTCCAGAGTGTCATTTTCTGGTTTCCTTTAATGATTCTCTCATGCCTGTTTAGCCATCTCTCAGATTCTTCAGAATGACACCTTTGTTTCCGCAGGCTTTCCTAGCACTGCTGATGTCCACACGGCTACGGTGGAGTGGGCTTGCTGTCACACAAGCCGCTTTCTCCCACATGAGTGAGCAGTGCATGGGATATAACAAGTGTTGTTCGATCTGTGCCGGGTGGGTCCAACAGTGTCAGGACCATTCTGAGAAAAAGCAGCATGTTTTGTTAGCTTCTGTGTTCTAGGGGCGCTTACAGTTCTCAAGGCATACAGTGACTGACTTCAGGCTAGTTAATATCCAGAGATTATTGGTCTGCTGCTTATCCAGCCAAATCAAGTATATTGCTTGGAGCATAGGGTCAGGAATGCCTTTGAGATCAGGCTGCCAGAAGTACAGGCTGCTTTCTGGTGATCCAGAGTAAGCTGTTTTACTGGGGACGGTGAAGTACACAGCCTTCTTGGAAGCTATGATTACAACTTCCACTTAAGGCTTTCTAGATTTAGTTTTTAATACTGAAATATGTCGTTTATAGCTTTTAGGCTTACCACCTCACTTTGCTCAGGCAGCTATTGGAACACCCATCTTAGAGATGAGGTAACTTTATCCTGTACGTTAGTCATCCTATATACATTGATGAGTTATGAGTCAGTGCTGCCTCATTTGAAAGCAGCCATAAGATTTGTGAGACTGATAAAATTTGCTTTCTTTTCTTCCCAAATTCATTTGGGTTCCCAATTTCAATTGGGTTCATCCCAAATTTGAGTAAGGAGTGAGAATTTTTGGTAATTGTACTTGGATATATGGAATTGTAGACCTAGATTTGGAAACTAATAGTGAATGCTGTGTTCAAATAATAATGTTACTATATAACTGAGAAAAAATAGGGTATGAAATTAAAAGTAAGACTGGTTTTTTGGTAAGCTTTGTTCAAACAATTGTACTGGGGAGTCTGTGGAGTTTCCCGGGGTGTGCACTGAGTCATACTTATATGGCAGTAGCCATTTACTATCCAGAGTGCTACCAAAGAAATAATGTAAAGAACAATTTGTTTTCTACTAGTTTTTCAACCTGCAGATACCCATATTTCATCTGAAAGCATCTTTGCCTTTTCCTAGTAGTTCTGACCCTACCATGAGTTTTACAGTTGAAAAGCTGAATTTTCTAGCTCTATACTCCTGAAAACTAAATATCTTTATTTACCTTACGTCTGAAATTCAAAATTAGTAAATACAAAACCGGTAGTTTCAGAGTTAGCAGTATAAAATGTGATGAAATATAAAATGTGAATCAGTAAAAGGTGATTTTTATTTCCAGTCTACAAATAAGTAATGAATCCATGAGTAAAGACAACACTACAAATATAACCTTTCCCATTATGATTTCAGAGTTTTGTATTATTGTTTTATACATTTCATTTTATACAAAAGTGTCTAAGTGATGTAGAGTCCATACTTGTTTTATCACTGGTACCAAGAGCTCCAGACTGGCTAGGCCCTGTCAGATGGTCCAGCCAGCAGAAGGCTGGGGGTGAGCTTGGAACCTCCATCTCGAAATGGAGCACGGAGGGTGAAAAAGCGAAATCAAAGCTCACCCTCTGAGCTCAGCAGCCAGCTGCTTTAGCATGCCCAAAGTAATTGGACTACCTTGCTATTTTTTCTGAATCCTATATGAGGCCAGACCCACGGTGCTTACAGAAGCCTTTCTGCTATTGTTGCAAGGTTGTACAGCCCTGTCATTTATGTTTTTTTCACGTGGGATTTTTCTCCCACTACCGAATTTCTTCAAATGGATTTCTCATAGCAAAAGAGAAAAAAAAAATATGATGTAATGCAATGAGGAAAGGAATTCTAGCATCTTCTCAAAGCAAACAAAGTTCTTTTTAGGCACTTTTGCAGGTGCATCTGAATTAGACTCCTGTTTCACAGTAAGATTTGTTTTCATTTTGCAACTTTAAGCACAAATAAAATACATTTGTTAATGAGTTCTAAATTAAATAATAATAAAAGAAACCCTCAACCTTTTGGATGAGTTTCCATTACTGGGATCACTTGGATACCACAAGAGTGTGTATAAAAGGTAAACAAGAATATTCATAGCAATATGGCTGAACTCTTCCCTTTTTTATTTTTTTCTTCCTTGTGTGGGGTGGTATTTTGTTTGGCAAGGTGTTTAAAGAACAAATGGTAATTTGAGAATGAGAAATGGTGATTCAGCAGGGAGATGTTTCCCACACTACAGGGAACTGGGCATACAGAATCACGTGAAGCTGGGGCTTAAAGGAATTCCTGCAGCTCACTGGGTCTGACCTGTGGAAAGCAGGGCCTTAGGCTGAGATTATCCATAGCTTTGTCAAGCCGAGATTCAAATAACTTCCACCAAGGGAGGTCCCACCACTTCTTTGGGCAATGTAGTCTCATTTTTACTTCTAGTAGTGAAATGTTTTTTAATATCCTGCAGCTGCTTGGCCCATTGCCTCTAGTCCCGTCACCACGTCACCCCTATGAGGAGACTGCTTTCACTCCTGTATCATCATTTTGTAGGCACCAGGAGATTGTGGTTAGTGTCTCCTTGAGCCTTCTCTTCCTTAGGGTGCACAGACCCCTTTCCTTCAGCCTTTCTTCATGTGGCAAGTTCTCTCCTGTTGGCTCTCCGCTGGGCCCTCTCCAGTTGCCAAATGCCCCTCTTAGTCTTGATGTGTTTCTACAATTGTCACCTCGGAAGTACTTGAGGAGACAAATGTCTGTGATTTTGTGAAACCCATCAGGTTATTGCTATGTGCTGCATATTATCATATACAGTATTTAAGCCTGTAAATTTATATATGCCTTAAATAGGCAATGAGATTGTTTTTGTTTTATCTGAAGACGTACGCATTTTGGTGCAATACTTAGCAGAGTTAAAACATTTCAATTATATACGTTCATGCCTTTGCTTTCATACTTTGGTGTAGGTCCTGGGGTTTGGAGTCACAGGGGAGAAAGAGGTTTCTCTTATCAAAGAACACTATTCATTTGTTCCCTTATGACAGTTCAAAACTGCTGTTGCATCAACTTGTACTGAGATGTGAGTAGTGGTTTTAAACAATCAGCTACATACTAGAGCACATTTTCAGGCACCAGCATGACATCATTAAGGTTGCATTCTGGAGTTGAACTGCAGTCCCAAAAGTAATAATAAAAGGGGTTGTTTTTTTCTAGGAAGTCCAACAAATAAAATTGTGCTATAATCTTAAGACAATGACTGACGGCATTTGTATTACTTACATATCCTAAACCCTGATGTTCCTTGACTCACATTAACCTCTTGCACAAGGATCACAAGTCTTCAGAGGATCTCTTATATCTAAGTAATTTACTTTCTGTCAAATATATAAAACAAATCTCAGTAATACTTGCCGCTAGGGGAGAGAAGCAACTTGGACAGGAAATCTTATCATGGCCTGCCCTACAGTTTCACTGTTCAGATCAGACAGATGTGAAAACCTTTGTTTCAAAACTCTTAACTATGGCTAGACCAGTTCTTGGTTAAATACAGAGAGTCTGCCATGATCTTGGAGGGGAAAAAGGGGATTCTGTCACAAGATTATTAGTAGGGACTTTTAGAATTGCATGAAATAAGCCAGGGTAAGATTAAGCATGGCAGAATTTCATGTCTTTATATACAGGTATTGGTGTCTACTTTTAGCTCCCTTTAAAAGTAAATTAAGCACAATTGCCAGGCAGAAAAATGTTTGGGAAAGTTCCAGCTTTCTTATGTACTTCCTTAATTGTTGCTCTTCTCTCCAGTTACTCTGCCAGGCTTCAGTTAGTGAGTTCTAGCTTATCCTTCCTCGTTTGTAGTTCTAGATCTCTCTGACATGGTCTACGGTTATCCTGTTCTGTAACACAGTTTGTCTTTTTTTGCTATTAAGTTGTACATTTTATACTTTCTTCATATTTATTTGATTATATAAATATATCTGCATGACCTTAGCTTTCATTGTGCAGGGGGGCCTGTTTTGTTGATATCTTTCTTGCTTCTGAGCTTACTTCTATATTTTTCCCTGTACAAGAACACATCTGTTTTTGCCTTAAAACGTAATTATTCTCAATACACATTCATTAGTGTTTTTTAATCTTTATTCTGCTGGCACTACAAAGCAGAATTTGACAGCCCCAGTCAACCTTATTTAAGAGCATATTTTCTCTTTTTTCCTGTGAAGAAACAGAGGGGGGGAAAAAAAAAAAAAAAAAAAAAAAGGAGAATAACTCTTCAGCACCAATTTTCCTGAATTTTGTATCTCACAAATAATTAAAATCTAGGGGAAGTCATTTGGGACTGTGTCCTCAGCTTTGTTCCAAACTGCCTGTCTTTTTACATTTTCTCTGTATTAAGAAGATAGCTGTGTATAGATGTGTTTGGATAACGACTGGCTTTGGCAGTGGAGTAAGATGTAGAGGCTTTCAGCACTGGGAGGAGAGAGGTTAAATGCCTCCCCAGCTTGAAAATGGGTGAGTGTACTTCAACCGTGACCTGTGCAAAATCTAGTGTTTAATCATGGTCCTCTTTCTATCGCTTAGTGACAGCATCGCCAAGCCAATTACAGCAACATCCAGACCGATCAGAAGCTCAGCAGAACAAAGACCAGAGCTATTCACTTATCCTAGAAGTCAGAGTGTCTCAAAATTGAGAGCTCTGACAACAACTGGATTGCTGCTGCCATTGATTTGCTGCACAGTGGACAAAAGTAATTTTAATTTCTGATGCTGTCAGTCTGGTATCGTTCACATATATGGTTTTATTATATAAAAATGCAATCTGTCATATCTCACAGGGGGAATTATGTAGGCAGTGGTGCTTTTTTGCTTTGTTAGAATAGAATGAGAGCAAAAACTCCTAAGAAGTTGTTAACTATGGGAGGACAGACTTTGGAAAGCCATTCCATCGTGCACAGTGCCAGACTCTCATATTGAAAAGTTTTGGCTGAAATACTGGGACATATAGATAATATGGTCGCAGAAAACTTGCCAAGGAAATTGGAGTCTGAAGTGCAGAAAACTGTCCAAGACCAGGCCTCAGACATGCTGCATTCATTACAAGCAGCTGTGTGCATAAGGAATATTTCTTTATGCCACACAACCCAAGCCACTGCAGGCTGTCACTGTCATTTTCATACCAAATAGCTGGCATTTTAAGAAAACGGAAAGCATGTAGCTAAAACAGGAGTTGAAATGACTGACAGAGGATAAATTGAGGGAATTTTGATGGTTACTGAGTGCATACTGTGTAACTATGCTGTAATGCACTTACATTCAGGATATTTCTTTATGAATTAAAACTCACTAAGAAAAGACAGATTTGGTGTTGATAATGGTTGGATGTTTACTGTAAATGGTAGGTGCATACCTTAAAAGGGTCCTTAAAGAGCCAGAAAGGGGAAATGAATAAGACACTATTATTGTTTTGAGCATTAGGATTTTAAATTATTGACGTTTCCTTTTAAGATAAATTCAAATATGCCTCCATTAGGGGGAGTTACACCTTCATCACTAAGTGCTTCAGAGTTTCAGAACAGTTTGGTATGATACCTTTTCTCTTGGATGTTTCTGTATCCTTTCAGAGTACTCTGTTACAGCTCATGCCATCTTTTTTCACTGCAGTGGGAACGCATTTTTAACCTAATAAATCATGCAAGCATGCAAAAAATTGCTGCAAAGAAGAGAGCCCAACTTTACCTCTTTCCGAGTACTTAAGGAAAATATTATTTTAATAGTAAAAATGTATCTATTGATTGAAGGATTTGTCAGAATAAAATATAGGTGGCAAGACGTAGAAAACCTGGAGGAAAAATTCTCTCAAGCAGTTTTTTCTTTGCCCATCTTTTTCTTTTTTTCTCTTTGAAGCTTCTCCTGCTGCAGAGTGGTTCAGGACATCAGTCAGTGTCTGTTTTGTTTACTTCTGGAGAGATTTAAACAGCAGCATGACCCTCATAGGAGATGCTAGCATGAGCATGATCATAAAGGCAAGAAAACTGATAGACTTTAACCATTGAGTTCTTGTGCCAGGATTTAGATTATGATAGTTTTAGATATGATATTGAAATCACACAGTTATATGACTGAGCACCCTCTTAGCTAAGATTCTGCGTGCCTTTCCTCTCTCTAAGGAGCTGGGAATCACAACCGAATGGATTCTCTGCAGAGTAAGTCTGGTGCAATCTTGCCCTGCAGTCATAGCAGGAGCCACTATGCCATGGTATAGCCCTGGGTGTGCTCCCCTCGGCATATGTGATCCAGCTGCAGGAAGCACTGGCTCTTGGGAAATAACTTGTGGGAGGCCACGAGTTAAAAAGAGACCTAAAACCTCTGTAATTTAGGACTCTTGTATGCCACGTTTGAGGCCTTGCCTCAGAATGAATGACAGCTGTCCATACTTTGGTCTCAGAGGAAGAACTCTACTGGAGACATGTTAAAGTTATCCCAAAGGTAGATGAGTGTGATGAGCACGGACAACTGGAGGTGGGGAGGAGGTAAGCAGAGAGGGAAAGAGCTGGTGGTAGCAGTTCCTGAAGTTCATTTTTCACCAGTTTTGGTCTTTGTGTAGCTGAATGGCTGAGTTATAATGTGCAGATCATCCCCATCAGAGAGAACAGCATTGAAGATACTGGGCAGTGGACGCAGATGAGAGAACAACTTGTTTTCTGGATATGGATTGAGCATGTTAACTGTGGAATAGAGATCTTTCTTGTAATAAAATTCTTTTCTTTTCTTTTCTTTTTTTTTTTTTTTTTTTTTTTGCATATATTTTCCATGCAATTTTAAGAACAGGCTGTTTCCATACTCTGCTGATGTTTTGAACCCAATTCAACAATGCACTGAGCAAATGCTCTGAGCTGAGTGTTTTAGCTCTGCAGAAACACAGGCATCACCAGCAGATGATAAGGACTGAAGAGTAATCCCAGTGCATGGAAACTTCCAGGGGCTCGGATGATGCTTGCTACAGTGCAAGGAGTAGACAAGGGAAGTTGCATGCATGTGGGGAAGTGCTTCAGGAAACTGCTGTAGGAAGCAGAGTAAACTCTTTGACGTGTTGTTAATGCTATGTCTTTATCAATATCCATGATTATGTACCGGTATACCTTCTTACCAATACTGAAGACAACTTCCATAATTTTAGTTATCTCCACGGCATTTGCATTAGAAGTAGCATTTTTACTGAATGCTTTTCTTGCCTTTCAATCCCTTCTCCTGCAGGGCTGGCTTTGACCATGGTAGATCTTTGGCCTCAGAATCGATCTAATCGCTCTGACATTTTCCGTTCTGAATGTGGCTCCATTCTTCCACCTAGGTTTTCATTTAGGTTTTCATTTTGCATGTTTCGTTCCTAAAGTGAAAGCACATGGTGGGTGGGAAGAAGTGGGGGGAAAACAATTTTTCAGTGACTTTTGCTAATTCAAGTCTAAAAATCTTTGCTAATTGCAGTCTAAAATCTTATGTTGTGCCACTGGCTTTCCTCTGTGTTCTCAGTGTAAACATGCTATATTTAGTGTCTTTATTTGTCTTGAGAAATACCTCTTATGCCCGATATTCAACCACTTGCTTACATTTTAAGGGCTCTTGTATGAGAGAATTCAGCCAGCGTTTGAGCTCCTTCTCTTGGCAGATAATTCCAGAGCTCGTGAATCTGGCAGTGCTTGTGGGAAGGGCTTTACTGAAATGCATTGTTAGTGAAATCATTTAGATGAGGGAATTAGGAAATGACTGTGATGAACCTGATTGCTGTGAAAAAAGCTAACGAACAACAGAGCTGAATGCTGTGATTTCTGAAGCTGTTTTATGCAGGTAGATGTGTGACAGTCTGACATCTGTACAGTAGAGTGCTGAGCAAATAAATGGAGTACTGGGATGTGGCAGTAGGAGGAAGGACTTCAGGGACAATTACGTAAGATAAAGTCAATGTAATATACTGTGTTCTGGGGATGTGTGGTGATTAGCCTTGCTTGAAGCAAGTTGAGCCTAAGTGGTGGCTGTAAGATGTGCAGGAGAGTTCTTGCCCCGTGTGTGAGCACGAAATTCACAGGTTCAATGACATGTAGTAAGTACCTCAAAAACTACTGAATTATGGATAAAAAAGAAGGAAGAAATATCTTCTTCCCCTTCCTCCCCTTTTAAGTAAATGGTAACCTTAAATTCTTGGTAGTGTCTACACCCTGTTTCTGATTTGTCACATCTGCTAGTAACTGAGTAAAACTTTTACTAGCAGTGGGGCATGTTGGCAAATATTAAGACTGTTGAGTTAAATGTGGAAAATTATCACCTGTTTTCAAGAAGAATTAATATCCAATAAGTCACTGCAAGGTGCGCCATAAATGCAATTCTAGATACACTACAGCACTCAGTCTTGTGCCTAACAGCCCACCTATTACCAGGCATTCATCAACTGGCTGAAAGCATACCACAGGAGGAAAGTTTGTTCATGTAGGCAGGCCTGAGTGCACATAAAGGGTATAGAAAACCTATTCTTATGGTTTATGAAATCCTTTATTTTTTTTTCTTTTTCTGTAAAGGCAGTAAGGTTCCTACTTACCTACTTAGCAGCTTGCAATACTTTTTTTTTAATGTACCCAAGCTAATGTTTTGGAAAGCATTTATTTTAAACGTATAGTTTTTATAACCATTTAATAAATATACCACTTGCGGGATTGTGGCTCAGACCAGGTGTCAGAGGAGTGTGAAATAATTTTTATGCCATCTTTCCAAGGCAATAAATGTCATATGAGCATACACAAGTGCAGATATAGTACTTTTAGATGAACATTCTCAAACTGTATGCTAGAAATCTGTTTGACAGACTTACCCAAAGGATGACACTTTTTTTCTGATCTTGCCAAAGGAGCAACTGTGTAAAGAGAAAATTTGCTCTGCTGTTTGTTTGTTTTTCCCAAAGAGTTATGATGTAAGGGGGGAGAAGAAGCTCTAAGTAGGAGAAAAAGAGAAGGCTTTTTTTTTTTTAATTGATGGGAAAAAAAAGGACATTTCTGACCAAAATGATAGTGAGTTTCCAGTTTTCTACTCTACACAAAAAAGGCAGAATAGAAAATGAAGGACAGCAGCAGCTGAACCCGCAATCCCAGCCACACAGTTTCAGTCATGATCAGTATAGTGCTTATTCCAAGAAATGTGTGAACTGTTTCTTATGGGAATCACAAGGACATTGATTCTGTGTGTGTGTGCTTCTTTTAAAAATATCTGTATAAAGATGTCATTTTGGAGTAGTACCTTGACCTTTTTTTTTTTTTTTTTTTCTTTTTTTTTTTTTTTTTAATGAGATGATCAGAATACAGGTTAAACCCTTCCAGAGGTATGAGATGCCAGTCTCGGTATTAACAGGAATAACGTGTTTTTTTCTCTGTTCTCTTGCACTGATAAGGCTGCTCTGTTGGTGGTCTTTACTGATTCTAAGAGATTTACAATAGGTTGGTGTTTTTTCACAAAAGCCAATTCTCTTTGTCAGACCTCTCTACAAAACTATTTTACTCTAAATAGATTGTTTCAAACAGCCTACACCTACCTTGTTTGTTATGAAATGTTCTGTCTTCTCACATCTTTATGTACAAAAGGGCTCTTTTTCTCTCAGATTACTTTTTCTGGTCACTTTCATCTGCAACAAATATTCCGCTCTTTCTATTTTGCTTTCTGTCAGAAGTGTATATTTTTAATTAAAAATAATAATAGAAAAATCCAGTAATGCAGAAGGATTTAGAACTGTGGACCCAAGTATTAAATGTAAATCAAAACTTGGTGGGTTGGAAGCTACTCATTATGAAAATTAGACACTCTGTTTCCAGTTTAAAGCATTGGCTGTGCAAGCAACTGATTTTTTGCCTTCTTTTCCAGATGAAGGCTATTGAGTAGCAGCTGCTGATGGATGTGTCTGAGAGAGAAATGGAAGCAATATGAAAAATTGAGGAGGAAAGGTGTTGCAACTGTGTGTGGTTTAGAAGCTGTAATGGTCTTCTCTTCAGGGTTCTGGAGTGTGATGATGCACTGAAGTGCATCCCACGCGATAAAAAAAAGAATCCATATTTACAGCAAGTTGATCTTGAAGAGAGGTTTAATACTTGAATTATATTTGGATTTTTCTTACTGCTGTGAAGGGTTTCAACTTTTTCCTAAAATGCTCTTGTCTTTTCTTTTAAGATGTGGGTAAAATGACCTGAAAACATCAGGGCATTACATTTTAATGCTTCATCTTGCAACTGTTTTTAGTACAGCAGCTTTCCTGAAACAAATAGGCTTAGCCAGTTGTCTTTTCTTTTTTTCCCCCATGATAGCTATGTCTTTCAAGGAGCTCATTGATACATCATCTTATCCCACAGAACTTTTGTGAGTGTCTCCTCCTCATCGGCACTCAGTTGTACTACAAGAACAGCATCCACGCATTCTGTTTTCCAAAAACTGGGTTGATCATTCAAAGCATATGTGCTCTTTTTCTCTGTAGTCTATGGGCTGGCTGGTACCATCTGCATTCAAACACAGAAACGTAGTGGTGGAAAATGTAACTGAAATTATCTAAGTACTCTGAAAAGCATGGTCAGTAATTTTGTCTTCAGTAATTTAGAATTTTGAGACCAAGATATTCAATTTGTATAATAATTGTCAATTTGTGTTTTCCTATGCTTTTCTTTGTGACAGAAATTAGTGTAGAGTGATGTTAAGCAGGACATTGTACTGTTAGATAGCAAAAAATCTGAGTCGTATTTTTTACCTGGACAGATAATGCACTGAGCTTGAAATTTTTCAAAGAGCAGAAGTGCATTATTTACTTCAACACATTCATCGACAGCACTCAAAAATCACAGTACTAACATACACTGAGTGGTTTTGTGTTGCTTCTTAGGAAAAAAATCACAGGTTGCCCACTTACGTTCAAGAAAAGTATCTTGATTCAACCATTTTGTGAAAGTACTGTATTTTTGCTATAACTCTTGCTTTACATCCACTTTCTTGCAATTTCCGCTTGCATTTTCAGTGCAGTGCAAATCTGAAACTGCAAAATCCTTAATAGATTCCTGGAAGAGCTTATAAAAAAAATAGTTAGAATTTACCCGTGTGAGGAAAAAAAAATGTTTATTGTTTTCAGTTATGAACACTTAATCTGTGAGATCATCATCATCTTAGTCTGCTCTCATTTCAATTGTAGTCGTTCTTGCATGAGAAATACAATTTCTCATCATCTTCACGGCTCATCTTACTTGTGAGGAAAAAAAACTAGTCCATTTAGTGAACTTTTGAAGTGCTTAAGAACTGCAAGACGTTCTATGTGTAAATATATTTGTGCATGCTTCTCATGGTAAAACGTGCTGTTAATCCTGCTGATATCAGATAGTATTCTTAAACTTTACTTCTAGAAAAGAATTTCCCTTTTTAAAAATAAATCTGTTTCCAACAAGAACTGGAAAGCTAAATTACACATATTTTAGTTTATTATGTCTGTTCTGTCAAACAGACATTGGAATGTATCTTGCTGTTACGTATGACACCTTATCTGACAAGAATCTTCCTCTTAGGCAGTGTGTATATTCCATATCTTGATACCCTGAGTTTTTTTAAGGCTGTAAGAAAAACAGGCTCAGAAGTGATGTAGTGATACTGTGCTGTTTCAGCTTCTAGAGCCGCCGTTCATACTTGTTTGTACCACACGTGCACAGAACAGTATTTCTGCAAAGTACATGCAGCATTTCAGCACAAGGAGCTGGAACACTAATTAACTATTTATGATAGGATGCCTTCACAGGGCACTTAGGCTGCTGCTGTTTAAATAGGTGAATTAGTATTTGGCTAAAAAGGTGCTTGTTCCCTTTTAATAAAAGTCACCGGCCATCATTAATGTTGATAAATAGCTGAAATTGTTATCTTGATGATTAGAAGGAGAAAGGTTCAGCAATTAGGATAGGAAGACTGGAGTCAGGTTTTCCCTCTCCCACGACTCCGCTTTTGCAATATTGACAAGTCAGCACTGTTCCCACATCCGCTTGCCACATTGAAATGGCCATAAGAGTTTCCTTCTTTTGCGTGCAAGTGCTCAGACAAGATACTAAAGAGGACCAAATCCTTACATGTGGGGCACAGAGCACAGCTGCTTGTGTCGGGGATTCTGCAGTCCAGTGATGGCACCGCATCACCACTGTGCAAAATGCAAAGATAAAAACCAGTCATGGTGACCAAGCTGGTAGCACCCTCCCTTCACAGCCAAATGCAACCCAAACTATTTTAAGGCTGAAACAAAGCCCTGTCTCAAAAAACTAACCACGTTCACAATTCTTCTTTGTTTTCATCTATTCTGCAAAAATATGAACTATGCAGCATGCTATGAAGGCCATAAAATTTGAGCTTTTCTGGATCAGGGAAGAGGAATCAGTTCCAACAGCTTTGCATTCCCACCAAGGACATCCCGTTAGCGATTCCTCTCTCTTTTATACCAGCAAGGCCCCAGCTCGGTTGTTTTCACTGATCTAAATTGTGGAAATATGAGAGAAAGAGAGAGGAATTCCTTCACATAAGTTCAGCAGGAGAAGAGTCTCTATTGCCCACGAAAGGCAGCTTCCAGGAAGGAGAGTAAAAGTGGCTGCAGTGGTGATAAATGTACCTGTAGATAGCTGCATGGATTAACACTGCTCTAATTTATTCAACATTAAGAAAAAGGCCTATAATGAGTTATTAATAGAGAAAGACTAAAATTGGGTTCAAATTCAGTGGTTAATGCTTTGCATAATTTACTGGAAGAATCTTTTTCTGACCAAAATACTTCCAAAAAAAATCTGTTTCTCTCTTTTCCTGTTAATGAAACATATCTTCTTTTCCTCCCCACCTACCGCAGTTTGTTCTTCCTACTGCTTGGGCATGAGGAACATCAGCATAAAGTTGTGGTATCTGCTCTGGATTTTGCTTCATCCACATCTGTCTCCTCCATAAGGATATTCTCCTAAGCAAACATCTGGGTTTCTGATACCTTTAGTATTGCAACTAACATGCCAGAAATGATCTGTGCTGCCATTAACAAGATGGTGGAATCACAGTGTGAGGGGCACTCTGTGTCCTGCTTCCTGCAAGAGTCAGGGACAGACATCCAGAGGGTGGGCACAGGTGCCTGTATCTTCTGAGGGACTTCAGGAGAGTTAGGGAGCTCTCCGAGCATCCAGTCCCCCTTCCTCTTTCCTTCAAGATCTGTAAGGCTACGTACCTGAAGTAATTAATCCACTTAGTAGGCTTCGTAATGGCAGAAAGCGCTTATCTGTAGGTATTCCATTCAGGCAGTTAAGAAAATAGCATTTTTGTGTTCTAATACCCAGTCTGTTACGGCTGAACCTCTTGGAAGAGATAGAGTATGTGTGTTACTGTGGCCTTGCTAGAGACTTGCTTCGTTCGTGATTTCATCTCATATCTCTCTCCTTGGCCAGTGTTTCAGCTCTCACAGATGTGAGAATCTGTCCAGAATGTGAACTGCCAAGAGCTTCCAATTTTCAGCACAAACCCCTTAAGTCTAGCAAGGTGTAAGCCAACGGTGGTGATTGTGTTACAGTTTTTCCTTTGTGCTAAGTCAGAGGGCACGTAATCTGTTGCATATCAACTGAAGAGCCTCACTTCAAGAGGTGGTGTTAGTGCTGTTGTGCATTTTTTCAGTGTTTTTCTCCATTGTCAGCCAAGACTGCCATCATCAGGACTTGGCTTCTGGGCTCATTTTCCCCCATTTCACGGAATTCTACTATTTCAGTCTGTCTAGTCTGTGTTTCTCTTGGAAGTTGCAAACAAGCACGTGGAACTTCTAATTGTGCAAGCTTTTTCGAATATTATTAAATTCTTTATGAATAATACATCTGAAAGTATGTGCTTTCCTTGCAGCATAACATCGTTGAAACATAAATCTGGCATGGTATTGTTTTCCCTGGAAGTACTGTGTAGTCATTAACAATATCTTGACCGGATCTTTGGCAAAACGTGGCTTCCAAGTAGCGGCTGCGGCCACTTGAGTGGTGCCAGCAGCAGATCTTGTGCTGGGATGAGGAGCACGAGGGCGAGTCAAAGCTTGATAAGAGCTTCTGTGGGAATTGCCACGTACCGCCGTGCTTTCTAAGCCAACTCGGAAAGATTCTTTGTGTGGTGATGTTAAGAATAACGCTGGGGAGGGATATCGCTCCTGCAGACGTCTTGAAGGAGCTGTGGGTTGCACACCGGGTGTAATAAATCTCCTTTTTCCTGGCTGTTTTGCTGGAGTCGGGCACTACCTTCAGCTTGAGGGCCGGCTGAAAACAAGGTATTTATTTTGAACGAGTGTGTTTGTAGCTGCAGATTTTGTAGCCGTCTGGTCGTTCTGGCTTTGTAGCAGCTTGGCAATTAGCAGTGAGTATGGAAACGCTGTGTTTTGTGTCTCTGAGGTGTCAGCTTTAGCTGGCTGCAGTGGCATGCAGGGCAGCACATGTGGTTCAGCAGCCGGCCATTTAGGGTGGCTAGGAGCACCGTGAGGTACAGGGCCGCCCATGGGCTGCTGGTGATGTGTGTACTCTGATAGGGGTGAACCACGCAGGAGAGGCAGCAGCTGCGTTGGTGTCAGAGCACAGGTGGCGGTGATTGGGCAAAGGTAGCGGCTGGGCAGGCCCCAGCAGGGCTGTGCCCACACCTGTGCAGGTCCAGGAGTGCGCTGAGGGGTCTCCCAGTCCCACCTGTGGAAACGCCGCTGGTGGGAGTTGGGTGCATCGACCTTCCGTACAAGCGAGCTTCATTTTCTCTCTGCCAGCGTCTCTCGCTTGGCTGATAATTCGCGCAGGAAGAAGCGCTGCGGATAACTTGATGCTGTGGCAGATCGCCGCTATATGACGCACGGTGAGCGGTGCGGGATGCCGCGGCCGCCTGCGGACTGACGGACGCGCGTGGGGCAGCCGCCGGCGACCTCCCCACCTCCGGCCGGTGCCCGTGCCGAGCCGGCGGCCCCGAAAGGGTTACGCGGTGCCAGGCCCGGCCCCCGCCGCTCGCCGGGGAGTAAACACGGCCGCATCAGCCTATCGCGGCGGCCGGAGGCGAGCGGGGCTCCGCCGGGCGCGCTCCACACAGCGGGGCCGGGCGGCGGCGCGGAGCGGCGCGGAGGTGGGCACGGGGCTGCGCGGGGCGGGAGCGGCTGCTCGGGCTCCTCCTCGCGCCGCAGCTGCCGGCAGCCCTGCGGGAGCCGCCGGGGCCGTTCCGCGGGGTGCGGTGCTGCCGAGCCGGGAGGGATCTCTCCTCGCTCGCGTCGCTGCTGGAGGAGCCCGAGCGCTGCGTGCCGCGTCCGGGCTGCGGGAGGATCGCCTGTGGGAGTCGGGGATGTAAGAAACGAGAAGTTTTAGTGTTGATGTTTTTTGGATGGGTTGGTGTTTTGGGGTGGGTTTGTTTTTTTTTTGTTTTTTTTTTTTTTTCCTAATTCGCATCCGAGGCGTTGCGTCTCAGTGTTGCAGCTCCCTCGCCTAACTCCGTTACGCTTATCTAATAAGAAAAGTATAAAGCGCTGCAAACGTTGTGCTACGGAGGGGCTGCGTACCTTGGTGGGTGGGGGGGGAAGGGGGGTTGGGGGTCGCTAGTTCAAAAGTCTGGAAAGAAAACCGCAACTTCGCAAGCCGTGCAAAGAACGCGGATAAATCCCCCGGAGCGAATCGGCCCAGATGCGCTTACAGGGCGGCGCTGCCCGGAGCCGCCTCCTTCCGCAGCCTCGTGCGGCCGTGTCCGCGGGCAGTCGGGGCGCGCGGGGCTCGCCGTGACCGCGGCCGGCGGGTGCCTGGAGGTGGTGCGGCGGCTGGAGGGTTTGAGCCTCTCTCGCTCCGGCTGAAATACTTGGGGTAATTGAAAGCAGATTCACGTCTGGAGTTGCGCGAGCCAAGGTTTTTCGTTTTTAAAATAAACCTTTTGTTCCCCAGCTTTAAATGTCTGAGGGAGCCGTCCGGAGACCCCGGGTTGTTAATTGCTAGAGTAGACTTGAAGGAAGGAGTGGGGGAAAAACCTGAGCAAGGTATGTCGGCAGTTAAGTTTATTTACCGTTCCTCTGTCCGCGTTGCGGTGCATGGATCCCGCTGCAGCTGTGTGCATGCACGTGTGGCTGGGTTGGAGCTGCCCGTCTCTGCAGTGCGTGTGCTTTCCTTGGTGTGCTGTCGGCTCGTGGCTTACGTTCACCTGGCTCATCTCACCTGCCGCTGTCTTAACAGCCGATTGAGCAACAGAAACAAATTCTAAGTTTCGAAGATCTGAAAGGAATAACGATGTACGTTAGTAAACGGTTCGGCGCTTCGTGCTGGCAGCACCTCTTTGTTAACTTTGCTGCTGCTTTCTGGCCGTTACCGGGAGAAGCTTGGGAAGCCCGAGGTGAGCGCTGGGCACAGCCGGAGCTGCTCGAGCCGTGCCCGGCTCTGGGGGTGGAGAGCGGTGGAGGCGGGAGGGAACGGCCTCCCCCCACCCCGGGCTCCCCAGGCTGCGTGGTGCATTCGCTACGACGTGTGGTAAAGTTACCGAAGATGGCACGAGTCCCCTATCCATTAGCGCTTTAATTGCCGAATAAATGCGAGGAGCTGACTTCCTGGTGTTAAATACAGGCTGTCATTAAGATAAGAACGTGTACATTTGCATAATTGCACCAAATAGGCCGCGTTTATTTCCTTGAACCTCTTGGTATGCCCCGTAACCTCCTTAGGTAACTTTTCTGTGTTTTCTTTCAAAAGGTAAACATTTCCGTGCACCCTCAGTACAATGAGAAGGAAATATTTAGGTAAACTGGAGGGAAGGGTGTTCAAACCAGGGTAGAAAAGCAGTCTTCTCTTTTCTGTCCATCATGCTGGGGCTCAGAGCTGTGGGCCGCATCCCAGCTTCTTGTGGGGTGTTGCGCAGTCTTTGGTTAATCGCTCTGCCCCTACCTGGAGAAGGGCCTGAGAGATATCATACTGCAGTGTCTCATTTCAGGGAGGGATAAGAAAAGGCTCTGTTATGATTTAGCCGGCAACAACAACTTAACCTTCACAGAAACATCCTACCTTTGGGCTTCTTTGGCTGTGGTTGCTGGTGATTTCCAGCCTTTGGAGTAGAGCTGAGGACATGTGATGGAACACGTTCCATGCGGTTCAGGATGGCTTTTTTCTCCTCTGCAGGAAACCAGCTCAAGTGGCAGCTGTCTAGAAATGACTTGGATAATTAGCTTTATAAAAAAGGTGACATGTCGTACGTCAGGTGTGTGTGTTTGCTTTGAAGGCCTGTAGTAAGAATGTGCTCAGTATCCATCAGTAGTTGATGTAGGCTGCCACAAGTTAAAGAATTTGTCTTGAGCGGCATTCTTGCGTTTCTGATGTGCACGTACAAAGATTTAACATGACTTACCGCATTACTGAAGTGATCTGATAAGCAGTTATGAGACTGGGCTTTACAGCTTTGTTTTCTGCATTCCAGTTCACTTTATGAACTGAAGAAGGCAAAAATAAGGGTTGCGATAGGTGTAGTTTTACAGCATATGCACTTCAGTAGTGATACCAGGAAATAATATTGAGCCTTATTGTTTCACAAGTGAGAGAAAAAGTTTGTTTTCTTACAGGCTTCACTGGGTATGAGTTCTACAGACTTTCTCAAGAGGCAGTTACGTGTGTTTAAGAACAGCAAGGTTCTGTGTGCTCAGTAAGTGTTACGGACTCAGTGCCCCGAGCTGCTGACTTCAGGAGTGATTGGAAGATGTTTACACCTAATGGATGTATACACTTGAAGGTTTTTATACTGTAGAAGAAATCACGGTGAAGTAGCATAGCAATGTTAGTATAATGCTGCTTTAGCTTTCCAGGTTAAATAATGCGAGTCTTTTTGATATTAGGAACAAATGGGAAAAAATGGTATTTGTGTTCCTTCTGAAAGCTGCACGTATGTTCAACTCTGTACAGTCTGGGTAGACATTTTGAATGAATAGAAAATAACCACTCACGTTTGCCTGAGATTGAAAGAACTGGGCGTGCAGTCTTGCAGGAAAACCTCCGTATGGATGACAGTGAGCTGTGTAGTCTTCTTTTGGGGCTGGTTGGTAAATTG
Source organism: Bambusicola thoracicus (assembly GCA_002909625.1). Classification (NCBI taxonomy): domain Eukaryota; kingdom Metazoa; phylum Chordata; class Aves; order Galliformes; family Phasianidae; genus Bambusicola; species Bambusicola thoracicus. Next base: position 6,013 of record PPHD01000552.1, on the reverse strand, counting down.
TTGTGGAAATGGGAGTAACTGTTTTGTGTAAGTTGCTATTAAAAAAAGTAGTATTACAAAACAAGTCCTTTAATAAACTGGTGGAGTTACCTTATCTGCAGACAATATCTCATCCTAGTGAGGTGTATATAGGAAACAGAATGCAAGGCTACAGTTTTGAGCTGTAGTTTGGGTTTTCATGTGACTTGTTATATGCAGCGGTGGAGATTTTGCCCAGCAACAGTGTAAGAATTGCTGCAAACTTTGGGTATTTAATGTGGTAATCAGTGATGATAGAAGCACTGATTTCTGTATTGGGTATTGGATGGTAAATTTGCAGTATGTTCTAGTACGTTTGGAACTCATGAATTGAGTCTGAATGGAGAAATGTTTTGGTAAAAGGTTTAACCAAGTAGCTGAGTTCCTTGAAATTTAGTCAAATTCTGTCTGCAACTCAAAGTAACGAGGCCTTAACAAACAGCAAAGGCAGATATTGTTGCCGTTTGTGAAGATCGGTGTTGTGGCAGAACTCTGTTTAAGTACACTTAACAAGTTTTCCGCGTGCTTTATTTGCCGTGGCGCAAGATAGCAGTGTTTGCAGTAGCAGTAAGCTCACAGCTCTAGTATCACGTCGATAGGAGCTGCGCGTTTTTATCTCTCATACAATGTGCTGTTCTGCCTCTTTCAGGCTCTTGCGGAGAATTCAGACCTATGCAGCAGAATTTCTAAGGTTCTTAGAAGAAAAACAGGTTTAGAAGGAAAAGGGAAAAAAAAAGACTAATCCAAAATCAGAGCTGTTGTGTGCAACTACAGAAAGCAGATCCAACTGCTTTGCTTGGCTTTTTGTTCCTTTTATTGTGTTTCAGTGGTTACGAATCCAGGGGCAACTGAAGTGAGTTGTTTTTGTTTTTCTTTTCTTGCTACGAAGAAGAATTAGTGTCCTGGAGAATGCTTCGGTGTGCCAGAACATACACGAGTGCAAACTGAAGAAGAAAGTAACAGCAGTTATGGGTCAGCAGTGTTTGGTGGCTCTTCCTGGCTGTCCACATCATGAAAAAACATTACCTTCAGCTTCCCAACTGTCACGGCTGCCAGCCTAATTTTTAGGCTACTTTAAATTGCAGCTCTGGTATAGTTGCCGGCCACACACAAAGGAGAAGAAAAGGACAGGAATAGTTTTATGAGAGCAGGTCTTTGTTTAATCGCATAGACCTACTCATAAAATGTGCTGTAATTGCACTGGTGTATGAAGTGCAGTCAGTTGCAAACACGTAGAAATTTCTTTTTCCTCTCAGTCAGAAACGGCACTAAAGAAAAGGCTGTTGTCCGGGGAGTTATTAAAAGTAGGCTGGAAAGCCTTTTATGCTCTGTCTTTTAAATAAAACGGGCTTGTCTTATATAACAAAGTTAAGTTCGTTAACCTTTTATAATTATTTAACCATTATTTCATTTTACCCCCTGCTCAAACGTTATACATTAATGCAATAGACACCTGGCTGCGCTCTTAAAAGTTTATTTGTCTTTCAATTCCTGTGATAGTAGGGGGCAGTATATCTCCTTAATTATCTTTGTTCAGGGAAATGTTGAAAGGCCAGGGTAGTTAAACAAGGCCATTTGGATTTGCAATAAGGTCGAAGTCGGATGCAAGGAAAGTGGTTAAATGCATTATCATCTTATTGAGCACATCATCAGTATAGTGACCTTGATGGAGGTGGAAAAAGCCATTTGGCGATTTTATGACAGCCACCTCTCTGCTGCCGTTATCCCTGCCAGAGAGTACTTCAAATAGCGCTATCGCCATCTCCTCTTGTTGCTTTGAAATCTGATTTTTTCTTAATTACAGAGAATGAGTTAGAGGCTGAAATTGGAAATGGGCTTTTCTGACAGTGGCGAATTCTTATACTTTGGAACTTATCCTTCAGCTTGGATGATACAGAAATATCTCTAAATGTTGAAGTGACCTTAATGTTGATTATTATATGTTTGCCTTTAAGAACCTCTGAATGATGATTGTAGTTTTCTGCTCATGCAAGGTTTTATTTTGCTGCTTTTTAAACTTGTCCTAAGTTGCTAGGAGGACAGGCAAGCCGACTTTCAGCCCCAGCAGCAGGGCCGCTATTTGTTTTAACGTTTGCGTGTTTATGTTTTTACAAAGATACTGAAACCACGGGAGGCCTGTGGCCAAGCTGGAAACAAATAGTTTAGGAAATGTGTAACTAACGCTTAAATTCCAGTGTCACTTGTCCTTTGTGTTGGCAGTCAATTCTGATGCCTTAAAAGCTTACAAAAGTGAAATTTTAGCTGTTGGACGTTGATGTACGTATTTAATCAGAGTCCTCTCAGCTGTCCATCTTCATCTCCTTCCTTTTTAACTGTCTTTTCTCATTCAAAAGTGCAGTGTTTATTTGTTCCAAATCAGTGTAGTTTTACACCAAACTCAAAATATAATTTTCAGTCTCTGATTATGAAGAAGCCTCAGAGCTAGGTGGGAATTCTTACAGTGCTCTCTGTACAGACATTGCCATAATTGTGAAGGGAACTTTAAAACAAATGTGCAAAATAGGAGGGTAGACTGTATCAGAAAAGCTGGATCTAAACTCGAGCAACTGAAGATATAGGTTAATTGCCTGAAGCTCATGGCAGAGCATTAAAAATGGCTGCAGGCTAGAGGGAATAATTTATAAGAAAAGATTAAAATAAAGGAAAAATAAAGGAAAAAGTCTGTGTGTGTGTGTGTGTATATATATATAGCTTAGTCACATGACATCTGTGCTCTGATGGAAGAACCATCTGCAGGAATGTTCAAGGCAGTGTGGATTGAAGTGGTCAATTCCTCAACACATAGGAGCTCCCCAAGGAGAGCGTGGAGTACTTCTGTCATCGCCTCCTTTTGGAGCTGGTAAAAACCCCTTGCAGCCACATCTCACCCTGACTTTTTTTAAACCAACAAAAAAGCACAGTATGTCTGAACATGCAGTACTTCTCTAAAACCTTTAGCTTCATATCTGACCACAAGGTTTTCCAAGTTGCTAGCTGCAAGCAATGCATTGGTGCAGTCTTCAGGCCATATACTCAGTGTGAAGTTTCTATCCCTTTGATTCCCTCAGGTTTTGTGCAAATGTGGGCTTATGTAACTGGGAGCTGGACTGAGCTGGAAGTACCCAGTGCTCTCTCTTTCTTAATCAGCGTGGAGTATTTTTCTTAGCACTGTTTTCCAGTGCTGGTTGCTCATTCTCAGAAGAGCGATTTTTGAAAGCGGAACATCCAGATGGAGAGAGAATCTCAGTTTTCACACACGCCTTATTCCTCACAGACGTGCCCTTTTCATCTAGCTGCCTAAATGATGGAAGTGCCCCTTCCCACTTGTGGTATAAAAAGTTTTATTTTCTTTCTAATTATTCTTGCTTTCCCCTTAGCACTCTCCTGGTACTTATCACTCATGTTCTGCCTATGTGTGTGTTTCTCTCTATCCATCTGGAAGACAAATCTTGTGAAGGCACACAGAGTTTGAAAGTCTAGTTCTGCCCTTTCTCTCTGTCAAACTTCCCTTTTCGTCAGGTAATTCCAAGAAGGATGCCACAGGCATACCTGTCCATTGTCTTGTAGTGATACTGAGCCTTAAGATCTCTCCTATCAACAAAGAGGCCAGCAGTGAGCCAATGGAACTTGTGCTGGAGAGTCTCTCGCTGTTCTTTGACAAGTGCACCAAAAATCTCTGCCAAATATTGAGGCTTTTTCAGAGCCTAGAAGTATCTCAGAGAATTTTTTCTTTTCCCTCCCTCCATCATCTTCTGCACTTGCACACCTGTTGACCACATTCGTTTATGGAGCCTGGCACATATTTTGTTTCTTCGTAACAGCTTTCCTTTCTCCACATCACACAGTACAATTCATGATGTGAAATAAGCATCTAAAGTAGTCCTTTTTCTGCAAACTCTGCTACTTCTTTCTTTGTGTGAAACTCCAATATTTACCACTCTTTTTTTCTCCCTGAAGTCCAAGATTCTCAAACTGGCTTTTCAGACAGTTGGTTACTCCCTATGTGTAAAACCTTCTCCCCAGCTGATTTTTCTATCGGTGCCACTTGAATAGTATTTCCAGTTATTCCTCAGCAGCTCTGCCAGCTTTTCACAGAAGAGATCTGTATATTATTTATCAATTCTCTTTTCTCGTTCCTGCCCTCCAGCTTTTACGTTACTCCCTCATCCTAGCTCTTTCTACCTAATCCTAATTTACTGCTGATCACACCCGTGGCAACAGAATCAATTACATGAGGTGCAGAAAGAATAAAAATAAAAACCTACATCAGACAAACTTATGCTTTTGCCTTTGAGGTAATTGGTTTTGCTTGCAGTGATCTCAGTGAAACTAGGTAGAGCTGTGCTGCTTTATCTTGCTTGTGTATCATCTGCCTTCTGGACAAAGGGCAGAAATATCTGCCTTTGTTTCCAGTGCTGCAAGTGTACCCCATAAAGCAAGTAAGAAATGGGTCCTATGGAATGTTTTGTTTCTCTCAGTAGCATAGAGAAGAGCTTAGGCTAAGAAATCTATTTTTTTTTAATGCACAGTTGTATATGTGGGTGGAGTTTCCATGCACATTCTTGTGCTAAACAGGATGATTATTATGTGGTGAATTCTATAGGGGCCTTTGCTGCAAAATAAGGAATAGTACTGTAGGTCCTGTTTTAGCAGACTAGGTATTACCACAGTTGCCTGGAAGTAGGTTTACTGGGTATAGTCCATATTAAAATTACAAACTTTATTAACATAATTTCTAGATTGAATCATGTTAGTCTGAAGTAGCTTATGAACGCTTGTATGCAAGTTTGCATTTTAGCCAAGGGAAGGTGTCCCGTAAGCTAGACTGGTTGATGTTCAGCTTGTGCTTAGGGCTGTAAGACAGTGACTCTGTCGTTGCTAGAATCTGTTAAAAAGTGTCATAGGGTTCAGCAGGTAAAGGCCCTGGATGCTGAGAAATCTAGAAGCCTGGTCAAGTGGCGGTACTTGAAAAGCCTAGCTCTGCCTTTCTGCCGAGGACTGTGTGCAAGGATATGGTGCTGTGCTCCTGCTGTGTGGTGGAAGAGGGCGATGAAAAGAGAGAGGAGACCAGGCAGGTCTCTCAGAGACAGTAAAATTAGACTGTATTCTGTGCATTTGCCTCTCTTTTTCTGTGTCTACAGTAACAAAGAGAAGCCTGAGGTCCTTTTCCTGGCTCAGTGATGGAAGCATCACTGATACGAACATGCTCATGCTCTTCTTTGAAGGCATGGGGTCATCATTGATGTGACCTCTTGGGAATAGTCTCTGGTCCATACACTTGCCTGAGTTGTGTGGGTACTATCCAGAAGAACACTGGTTGTCAGAGAACATGATTAATGCAGGAAAATCAGTCAATTAACAATGATTAATCAATGTCTGTGTGCCTGTGCTCAAGCTGATGCTGAACTGGTCCTGCTGAGCTAATACAGAAAGAGTAAAGCACAGGCCAATGCAGGGACACACCAGGCTGCTTTAAACAAGTTTGTTTGACAGAAGCCATTAACACTTTCCAGCATAACAGATCAAACTTAAGTGTAAATTCACCCAGTATGTGGATCTCGAATTTTTTTTTTCACATCGCCAGCCCAGATAGCTTTGGATTTAATTGCTCTGTTTCTCTATCTAGAGGTCCTTGCCCGGGCTGTCAGAGAGGGAGCCCTTTTCAGGGTGGTCCTGACCTGCAGCACGTGTCCTACTTTACCTACAGGATACCATTTATCTCAAGTTCAGTAATGTTTGATGCCACAGATTGAGCCAAATTATGCCATTGATTCCAAATTTTTGTCATATAGTTCTTTATTTAGGATCATGAGATTTATTTATAAGGGGGGAAAAAAAAAGCACGAGGCTGTATGAGCTGCCAATTCCTCTTCAGCACTCAGCTCGTTTGACCACCCTTGTTTGTAACTATATGGCATGTACAATTTCTGCAAGATCTGTTGCTCCTATATCAGTGAAATCAGCTTAAAAAGTTTCATCTCTGTCTCATTTTTAT
>PPHD01000551.1:47074-60127 GCA_002909625.1 Bambusicola thoracicus | reverse complement strand
AGAAAACAAGCAATAGGAGACTTGCACCAGGAGAAATCAGAGTCTGTAAGCTGTAGCTTTTATGCTTCATGACTACATTTCTTTTTGGAGACTATGATGTGTTTGAGCATGAGAGTTGTCGTCCCATTACTTTCAAGAGATCTGTTTCAGGTTATGCCATCACTAGAATTTGGACTTTTCACATGACTGATCAGGAAAATTCAGAATGAAAGGAATTAGACCTTATCCCTGAAAAAATATCCAAAAGTTCCTGGGAATGTTTTTTCTTTTGTCAGTGTACTAGATATGCTTTTGTGTCCAAGCTTAATTTAAAAGAAACAAGCAAACAAACACACTAAAAACAAACAAACACAATGTTGTAGTAAACAAACAGAAACAGACATCCCATTATGGAACACAGAATGCCAAGGAAAATACATTGATGATCAAAAACAAAAACAAAAGAACAAACAAAGAAACAAAAGCGCCTGGTTTTATATTCTTTCCAGCAAGAAATTAGCCTGAGTACCTCTTGGATAATATGGAATGCAGGACATGTGGCATAAACTCCCACAGTAATTATATTTTATGGTATGAAATCTTTCTCTTACAAAATGCAGCAGCCAGTATGTTTGAGAGTTGTCTATTAGTTCCAAGCACAACAACAATCAATTTTGGTAGCATGTGATAGTGATTAGATCTCCTTTTCATACTGCATTTAAGAAAAAATTAAGGCTCACTCCGTCTACAGCAATATTGTTTGATAGACAATAATTTCTCCATGTTCATTAACTGGAAACATTAATTCATGACTGAAAAAGCAAAACCCTTTAAGATGCAGTTAACTGTATTTGTAAAATGATTCTTAAAAAAAAAAAAAAAAAAAAAGATGAAAAAGGAATCAACATTCCTGTTAAATTATATTACAGCTTTTGTACAAACACCTTGAAAATGATTTCTAAAAGCCAATTAAATGGTAGCCTGTTGGCTCAGCAGGAGGGAATCATGTATCTTTTCAACACAACCCTTGCTGAGGTATGATGAAATAGAGCAAAGGTAAAGAAATAGTGAGTTTCTAGACTTAGAAGTCACGAAGTATCTAGTTACTTCTCACAGCAATTGAAGAGGAAAAATCAATTATAATGTCTCTGTATCCAAAAATACAGCTTGTGCCTCTGCATGGTGCATGATCATCAGAGCCTTCAAGAAAAGGGAATGGGAGACTGAGGAAGTGATAACCAGAGGATACATTAGAAATTCTGTGAGCTGAAAGGAATTTCATTTGAAAATGAAGAAAGAAAAATGTTTTGATGTTAATCCATTCATGCTTCAGCATTTGACTTGCAGTCGGGGTCACTCGCTTTGTAGCTTACTTACTGAGAGCAGGGGAAATTTTTTATGCCATCATGCTGAAGTAAATCAGAAATTAATCCAATCAAAGCAGTCCAGAAGTATTTTTATAAGATTGGTGTAAGATTGGTATATTTAGTGGTATTTCTGTGACACAAATCTCTAGGATTTATGACTTCTTTCAGACATCCATCAATTCTTTGGACAGATTTCATATATGTCAGAAATTCTGCAGTTCCCTAAGTAATTGCATGCAGTTTTATTCATGGCTATGTCCTCTTCTAAGAGGGAAGTCAGGACTGTGCCTTCTCTTCCTCAGGGGTATGTATTCATCTTAGGCAAAATCTTTCATAAGAAGCACTTTGTTTGAGTTCTGGATGAAAAAGGTCTTGGTTCTTTCTGTTTTCCAGCCAGGTCAATCTGTCCAATTAGAGTACAAAGCAGAAGGCATGCCCCAATAATCATACCCACTCTTTGCCTAACATCACTGCAAGCACTTCTGCTCTCCCTGTACTGTAGGCAATTACACTTTGCTACAGAAGCATTAAGACATCCAATACTCTTTAACTCTCTCTGCAGAAGGTATGAGCACTTCATACGGAAAATTCACGGAAGGCCATTCGGTGATGGCCAGACAAGGTAGAAGCAGTTATTTTAAGAGAACGACTCCTAACCAGTCTAAGGTATACTTCATTTCAATCATGCTGCTAAATTAGAAGATACTGAAATATTGTGTCTAGCCACCAGGTCTTGTTCAAGTGATTTTGGCTTTTTTTTTTTTTTTTTTTTTTTTTTTTTTTTTTTTTTTTTTTTTTTTTTTTTTTTTTAAGAATATCACCCTGCCTATGTTACTCTATAGCATAGTTTTCTCCCCTTTTCATGCTTCATTCACCTTTCACCTGCGAAACAAAAAGCTCCAGTCACCTTCAGAAATATAACTCAGAGAAACCTATTTTCTCTGTGAAGAAAGACAGCTAAGCCATAGCCATTAAAAGGTTGAATATAAGGCAGCAAAACTACAGCTCTGAAGAACCAGCAGCCTTCTTGAAATACCATGCTTGTGGTGAAACTGCAAACGACAATTTTTCCATTGATTTAATTGGTACTTCACCCGACCAGAGCAGGATCTTTTCTTTCATATTCTACTGTTCAGTCACTAGGAAAGACTCTATTAGCCGCTATTATGTATACTAGACCTTCAGTCTGTTGAAAGGATCTAGCAATTTGTTCAGTTCATCCAGTTGAGGCAAAATCAGACAAGAGCTTTAGTCCTCTCTGGTACAGTGACTGAGTTGCAGACAGATCAGTTAATAGAAAAGGACTCAATCAGTGCATTTGACTTAATATTTTGGGCTTCAGCAGGTAAGGCTAGAACTCAAAAGATGAAACTCAGAAGACCTCCCCAACCTCTCCTGGACTAAGGTATATCCTCCAATAACATGCTTAGAAGAATTTCAGTTCCACAACTTTTTTTTTTCTTCCCCCCCTCCCCCCCAAAGAGGTTTGTGACATTTATGCTACAGAAAAAAGTTTAAGTTGGCATATGATGCTACTGTGTAACACTGTCCAGAGCCAGATTTTGACCCATCTGTAGCAATGGCAAAACATCTTTTTAGAAAGAAGTGAGTATGGCAAAAAAAAAAAAAAAAAAAAAAAAAAAGGCAACCATAAGGAAAAGGTGTGATACAAGACAGTCTTGAAAAGAAGTAGGGGTGAGTACTTCCACAAGAAACAGTACTTTTAAGGGATTACAGATATCTGAAAGCAATGTAAAAAAGATATGTCTAAAATATGACCACCAGGATGAGTCTCAAAATTCCTTCATTCTAACTAATACAAACCTCCCTAAATTATAGAATAGAAATTGCTAGAAATTATATGCCAACATATATTTAAGTACAACTTCTGGTTTTAAAAGTTCCAGAGAAGCAAGGTCTTCATTTGAGATCATTTACTGTACTGTCCTTTAAAGTTGTATTGTGCTGACAAGTTTATCATTTAGTGTAAAAATATTGGATAGAAATACTCTAAAATAAGATGCTTAGTTGATCATGACTTCTCAACTATATGAGTACGTAACAACTTCCTATCTTATACTTGTCAAAGGGGAAAAAATAACATAAACTGTAAATACTAACAGCTGTGTTTGTGGGGTGAATGTCCGAAATTAAACTGTTGAACTATCAAGCACAGCCTGCTGCTTGCTGACTGCAGCTGGCTAAAAGATCTTGAAGATTAGAGATCTGCATGGAGACAAGAGTCAAGAACCACCCAGGTACCTTGGCTGGTGGTGCCTGAAGCAGGTGACTGAGCAGCAGAATCTGATGCAACTTTCTGATAGAACATCCTGTGCCAGCAATACCCTCTCAGCTGGGAAATCCAGGCCTAATGAGACAGAAAAGAGAGAATGCATATAATCATCAAGCAGAATGCACTTCAGTATCTAGCCCTCCTATGGGCAGTGTTTTATTGTTTATTATTATTTATTATTTTATCCCTACTGCCCATTATGTAAGTAGTATCAGATGTAGGATGCTGATGGTTCAGTGTGCTTTGATAATAGGTGACGGGGGAGGGCTCCTATTGAGCTGTGTGTGTGTACAGGAACATGTTGCATTACACATTGGAAAATCTTTTTGTGGGTGGCAGGTGCATGGTTTGACACAACTCTTCTGGAGCAGCAAAGGCAGTTGTTTGGCATCTAATTCAGAGCATTTCTTTCTCAGTGGTGTCCCTCAGGGGTCAGTACTGAGACCAATGATCTTTATTATCTTCATCAATGACATTTGTAAGTATATGACTGTGTTCATTTTGTTTCATAATTTTGCTTTGCAGAAACCTTGCTATAAAGCCATGCTAATGCTACCACTTCATAAATCCCATGGATTATTTGCAGTGTTGAGTGTCCAAGGCAGCACTGGTGCAACATGAGGATGAGCAGAGTTTCCTTTAAGATGATGTTGGCTGCTGCTGGGCTGTGGTGCCTTCCTCCAGTGGCTTCCCTGGAGCAAGTGTACCTGTTGGTGTCATAAGACAGTCATAAGAGTTTGACAGATTTTGGGTGATCCTTTTCAGAATTGTCAGTTAAGACATGATGTGGGGAACTTTGGTGTTCATTGAGATAGTGTGACTCACAGCAGTAAGAGCTGTCACCATGCTGGTACACATATGTCCCCATGGGGTGACATCATGTTGCGTGCACACTCATGTCACTACAGAATGACACCCCATGCAATGGGGCACCATGAGGTTTAGGTTCAGGTTGGATATTAGGAAAAATTCTGAAAGAGTGTTCGGGTAGTGGAACAGGCTACCCAGGGAAGTTATGGAGTCACCATCCATAAAGGTATTCAATAAAAGGGTAGGTGAGGGACATGGTTTAGTGGGCAATATGGGTGGCAGGTGGATGGTTAGACTAGATGATATTAGAGGTCTTTCCCAAACTTAATGATTCTATGATTCTATCAACAGTGGGATTGAGTGCACCCTCAGCAAGTTTGCAGATGACAACAAGCTGTGTGGTGTGGTTGAGATGCCTGATGGATGGGATACCACCCAGAGACAGGCTTGAGCAGTGGGCTCAGAAGAACTTCATGAGGTTCAACAAAGTTAAGTGCAAGGTCTTGCACCAGGGTCATGGCAACCCCTATTATCCATACAAGATGGAGGATGAAAGGTTTGAGCACAACCTTGTTGCAAAGGACTTGAAGGTACTGGTGGATGGCAAGCTGAATGTGAGCCAGCAATGTGCCCTTACATCCCTGAAAGCCAAACGTATCCTCAGTTGCATCAAAAAAAGTGTGGCAGCTTTTTCTGGGAGAGATTCTTTCCCACTACACTGTGGTAGTGAGACCTGGTGCACTGCATCCACATGTGGAGTCTGCAGTACAGGAGAAACATGGAACTGCTGAACTGCGTCCAGGGGAGGGCCAGAAAAATGATCCAAGGGATGGAACACCTCTCCTATGAGGCTGAGAGAGCTGGGGCTGTTCAGCCTGGAGAAGGGAAGGTTCTGATGTGACCTGACAGTGGCCTCTCATTATCTAAAGGGGAGTTACAAGGAAGAAGATGACATACTCTTTATCAGGGTCTGTCATGACAGAACAAGGGGAAATGGTTTCATACCAAAAGAGGAAAGATTTGGACTGGGTAGAATAAAAAAGTTTTTTATGGTAAGGGTAGTGAAACATTGGAACAAGATGCTCAGAGAGGTGTCCCATCCCTAGAGACATTCAAGGTCAGGATTGAAGGGGATCTGAGCAACCTGATTTAGGTGCTGTACGGCTGCTTAAAAGTTGTAAGTACCCAACTGTTAAAAAAGACCATATTGCTAGCATTTTTGGAGGCTTCAATTCTTGTTTTATAAGAAAAATATGCAATTGTCTGTTTTGAAAAATGTGCTTAGAATTGCATTAGGTTTTGTAAGATTCAAATGGAGAAGATCTATTAAAATGTGTACAGCCCAAACATGACCATTGCCCCACAGGACTATTCCAAAGTAGGTCCATGCATACTGCTCTGTAGTATCATTATATATTGTAGTATTGAGATCATTCTCTTGAACCTTCCCAAGGCTATTGTGGGAAAAGCAACTATTAAACCCTTTATGTCAGAAGCAAGGTGATTTAACAGTGAGTTCTCTAACAGCTCCTCTTAATATTTTGCAAAGACCAGGGATTTGGGTGCATTGCCTTTGGGAAGGATTATTCAATTTTTGGAATCCTAACATGCATCATCACTTTTCTTTTTCTCCATTGAGTTATAGGATGATCAGTGTCCCCATTCTGAGAAAGGAGGGCAATCTGTTTAAATAATAAGCAGTGAGAAATTAGTTTATGATTTGAAATCAAGTTTGGAATCTGTGCTAGGGAGCCAAAAGCTGATTAGGTATATCCTTAGCAGGAAGTATTGCCATAGAAACTGAAGGAATCTTTGCTAGCTGTTAGAAGTGCAGTGATAGGACTTATTTTAATTTTTTGTGCTTTTTTTTTTTTATTATTATAAAATCCCTGCACTTTCAGCAGAAGCAATATTTATAATCCCCTGAGATTTATGCCTTTATTTTAAATTTCATCCTTCATGATGTACTAACCTCTATAAACTTCCCTGGCCTTCAGAAGCATTCTAACTTCAATTCAATAGTTCATCATAATAAAACTTATTTCAAGGTACATTAGGCTTCTCCAGCCAGAACTCCTATATAGTATGTTTGTTTCAAAAAAAAAATAAAGACAAAAAAAAAAAAAAAAAGAAAGGCAGTGATAGGGACTGCTCTCTTTCATTCAGCACGCAGTGAGCTGAGACTACGATGTCTCAAAATCTCTTCTTGGGTTCAAAATTATTAACTGTGCTGTGCTTTGCCCTCTGCTTTAAGTGAACTGAAAGAGTAGGAACAAAGTGATTCATGTGATTCAAGGGCAGGGCTGATGTCAGAAAAATATCTCATGAAAAAAATAATTTAAAAACTAAGGAAAAGACAGCAGGGCAATTCCACTTGGCAGTCTCTAGCTGCCCTCTTAGTATCAGGAATAAAGTGCAGAGCTTTTAAGAGTATAATATACATACACGCATGCATAGCAAAGAAGATGATCTCCTTTCTGCATTTCCCTACATATATTTTTGTCTAAAAATGGAGCTGTCTCAGTTCTTAAATAAATTCTTTATGTAAACATACAGTGAATTTTTAATTTGCGGACTGAAATATAGCTCTCAAAGGCCAACTTATAATTTTTCCTATAAAAGTCCTTTTTAAAAATTTTAAAAACTTTTTAAAAACTAGTAAAATAGCAGATCCTATTCTAACCATTTTGAGTTGAACTGGATTGCTTACGATATAAAAAAGATATCTTTTAAGTGAGATTCTAGAGGTTTGTTTTAGACACAAGACATAGTAGAAAACACAATATGTTGTTCTGTTCAACAAAAATTGGGGAAAATAAGGTTTTCAACAGTTTAAAGTTTTTTACCTGAAAAGGCACATACCTATTGATTGTACTTTTGCAAGTTACTCATGCTGAAGAAAACTAAAATTTACATAAACAATTAAAATATGGTTGTTAATCCATCATCCAACTGACTCAGATATATCTGTTAAACATTCTGAAGTGTCTTAAAGTGTCTTGATATGCGCATATTAAATTCACAGACATTCATCAACTATTAGATTTGTTTTCTAACGTGCACAAAAGACAAAATGTTTCATCAATGCAATTGAAAATAAAAAAGATTTAACTGTCTCAAAAATAGCATCTAAAACTAAGATTACCTGAAAAAAGAAAAGTCTTGTGTAGCTACCTTGAATGCCAGCTGTGTAAATTCTATACAAGTGCCAAAAATCAAAGTATGAGGGCTGCTCTAAAAGTAATGCCTCCTATTTTATTATGTTGGCCTATGATGTCAGAGGAGGATGTTGTTGGTATGGCAGTAGAGGTTGAACCTTCCCACCCATATTCCATTATGTTTTGTCAGTGTGTGATGGCTGGCAGCAGAAGGGCAGTCTGACAGATTGGTGTCTGACATGGAAACACATATGAAGCAAAGGTATGGAACTGACTTCCTCCATGAAGAAAAAAATTGCACCCACTGACATTCATTGATGCTTGCTGAATGTTTATGGAGTCTGAACAGTACATATGAGCACAGTGAAGTGATATGCTTCAGCAATGGCAACAGCAATGTGAAAAGACAAACCTCATTCTACACAGCCATGCAGATATTTAAAAGCATGGCATGCAGACTCTTGTTCATCACTGGTGAAAATGCATCACTAATGGTAGTCACTATGTTGAAAAATAGTGTTTTATAGTTGAGAATCTGCTCTATCAAATAATGTTATTGTGTTCTTTTTATCTCGTGTAGTTTCCATGGGAATAAATAGGAGACATCACCTATGGAGCTGCCTACATAGACTTCCAAAACAGGAGATTTCCATTCAGAATTTGCATTCAGAAGAGGGGTTTGGAGCTTAATTATCTTTAAGACATTCTATGATTTTATGATTCTATGAATTTGATCCTGGATCTACTGCTGTACAATGGCTTTGGCAAATTTTTGAGAACAGTTGATCAGGGAGAACTTCACAATGCATAGAATATAATATTGGATACCATTTTGACATACTTCTCTGATCCAAAATGTGACTTTTAAGACTGCATTAATACAAAAGGAAATGAAGACTTTCAAGATGAAGGTAAAGATGGTATTACTTCTATTCACCAAAATGGATCACTTTCTGAATGGACCAATAAATATAGTTCTGTATTAAACTCTTGATAGTGTGAATGTTAAATACTGTCTTTATTCAGAAAAATTGTCTTCATCTTTCAGTTCCATGAGATCTAAACTGAATACTCCTATCTGTATATCTATGACTGTGGTAATAGAAAGATGTGGGCTTCCTCAAGAATCATGAATAAATTTCACTGCCCAGGACACTTGGGTGAAAGATAAAATGCCAACATTATGGCTTAATTAGATGTTAGATTTATTAATGTCATTTATCAGATAACTTCCATGCGTTATTTTATATACTGCAAGAATGATCTACCTTTCAGAAATTTGTCAGACCATTTATGGACCCTTCTCTCCTATTACATGCATCTATAAGAGATAGATAGTGTTCTTACTTCCTTGCTGTGCGAGAGATAAGTAACTTCAACTCATTTGTCAAAATTTCACTTTTAATTCATTTCCAGTTTCAGCTTAGCAGCAGATAGATCCTCATGAAATAAATACATACTTGCACAAGAAACTCTAGTCTATTAAATTGCAGCAACTCAAACCCAAACAGTTGGTCAGTTTCCTTAGACCTGTGACTTGCTGAGAAAGAAACTGAAAAAAATCAAACAACAAAATGATGTCCCTTCTATGTTGGCAGTAAGTAAATAATCCATTTCCAATCCCTGTGCTATTTCTCTTCTTTGTGTTACAAAAGATAAGGAGCAGCATGCCTGTGAGCTAAGGCAGAGTTTCTTTTCAGTCTATCATTTTTAGTTTTAAGAGGCTGGCAACAGGAGAAACCATTAAAAGAAGCACTTCCCTCTTTTCTGCATTCTTGGGCAAAGGTTGCTGAAGAGTTGCATTTTAAAAGACCAAAAAAAAAAAAAAAAAAAAAAAGAAAGAAAAGAAGAAAACAAACAAACAACCTGTCTAGCACAGGTATGAAGCTTATGATTTGATAGGACACTACGACCTTATTCTGGGAGCAAGTTGTACATGTGACATTCTCAGATTGCATCAGGTGAAACACCAGTGAAAACCATGTTTTTATTTCTGAGAACAGAGCAGGTAGTTTATGACATTATTGATAACTGAGTATTAGAGGAGAAGGAGGTAAAATGTTTCATAGTCACCTTCTTAAAGAGGTTGCCACCAACCTGCCCTGCGAATTACATGTATTTTGCAGTAAGGAAAGCAATGTACAAGTTGATCAATATCATCTTTGATTTAAAAGCAAAACATAGACATGCAAGTTCTATGGCTATTCACCTGCACTCATTTGAACTGAACACCTAGAGGTACTGGTCCCAGCTCTCTGCACAGGTAACAGTACACTTTTCAGCTCCTTAAGCTGTGAACAACTGTTTCCAAAGACACTGCACCTTCATTGGGATTCTACTTCAAAAACTACCAAGGTTTCATTTTCTCCTTTTCTTCTCTAACCCTCTGCAACGCCGCCTCTTTCTGCTTCCTAAGGAGGCAGAGAGGTTTCTCTATTTCTCTTTGCTCCCTGCATTGAGATAAACCTGAGCAGCAGCCAGTCGGGGGGATTAAAATGGGAAGAAAATAACTTCAGATCAAATATTTAGCTGCTATCTTTTCTCCTAGATTATCAGCAGGAGATGTGGATACGTGTTCCTGGGTAAGTCACCGTTCAGCAAACCTTTTGCTTTTGATTGCAAAGTGACTGTGAAACTTTAATAACGTGTAACTGCCAGCAACCACACTTCAAAACATTCCAGGAATGACTGACTGCCAGGAATAAAAAATAATAATAGCAGATACTTTTAAATAATTGTTAAAAAATAAACGGATACACTTGCCTGTTTGCTAGCTGGAATTTACAAGTTGCAATGAGAAGAATCGAGAAGCCCTGACGTGCCGAGCACCCAGTGGGAGCAGCCACTGGCTTTCGCGCTTGCATACACTGTCCTCGCCCTGAGCTAACACGGGAGCCGAGAGGAGAGCTGTGGGCAACAGCCCAGGCACGAGCGCTGCAGAGCCTTAAAGCGGCGAGAAGCGAACGCCGCGCGCCTCACCTCTGAAAGGAGCGCGCAGCGTCTCGCGCGGATGTTTAAAAAAAGGCGGTCCCTGCCGCGTGGCGACCGTTAGAGAAGCACGCGGGCGGCGTGAGGAGGCGAGGAGCGGGGCGTTCTGAGCGTGGGGTGGTCTCGCGGGCAGCACCCGGGGAAAAGGACCGGGCACGACCTGGTTTAGCTGCAAGTGGGGTGGCGGAGAGACTCTGGAGAGACGTGCAGTTCTGGTGCTGGAGGCTCCTGCGTGTGGAGGAAGGTGTGCGGAGCCGAGAAGTAGCTGGCAGCGTGGGAAAGCGATTGGAAAGAGAAGGGGTGAGTTCTGTTGCAGCGCTCGGGTCGGTCAGGGTTACGTCGCAGTGGGCTCCCCTACAGGGCAGGGCCCCGAGGGGAGGCAGAGAGGCCCCGGGCGGATAGGGGCCGGGCTGCTCCCAGCAGGGTTCGGGCCCTCCCCGACCCAGCGAGGAACAGTTCAGCTTCTGAAATGCTAGTGCTTGGCGGCCGTTTTCTCAAAAAGAGATGGATGTAGGACATACAGCTGCTACCCTAGGGAGATGTCTTCACGTGGCCGCAGCTGGAAGACATCAGAATTCATCTGATGGCTCCTGACGTAGCTCTGGGTAACCAGAGCATATACCACTTGTAAACTTTGCACGAGGGAGCAGGACTTGAGAATCGGTTGGTAGAGGGGTGGGGATACGGGGAAATGACCGGAGCCCCCTGCTGTGGGCAGCACAAAAACGCATCTTTGTGAAAGGACGAGGCGTGTACCTTTTCTTAGGCAAATATTCAAACTGCTGTAATCTCCCGGTAAATCACCAAAGGCCTGAGCCTCTGTAACAAGAGATTATTACGGTGTCAAACCCATTTCAGAGACAATAGGATGAAGATTGTAATAGATTTTTCCACTCCTTTAACTTTCTTGCTCCTGTAGAGGCAGGGGACAAAACTTCTTAAAGCCTGGTATGCAAGTGAGGGGTAAACATTGACAGGCTTTGATGGAGTCAACCTGTTCACCAGGGCATGAGTGGAGTGCTGTACATATTTACGCATAGCGCTAATGTCAATGCCTATCATCCGACAGGAGGGGAAGAGTTTATGATGTTTGTGCATTAAGATTATGATGGTATTAAAATAGAGTTCCCAATTCAAGTGTGCTCAAGCATTTATTTAATATTTGTTTCACAGAGGTGAAGGGTGAAATGTTGGGGGGTATAAATTGCAGGCTTTCAGTAATGGGATCCTCAGAGCACCCAAGGCAGGGAATAAAGGGTGTGATCTGCCTGGTATCAGTCAGTCACAGTTGGTTCCAGTATGAAATGAGTGAAAGCAACCAAAAGTCTCCTCCAGTCAGAGGAGCATGCTGATACTTGAATGTTTCTAAGGCTAATAACTGCTTGGGACGGGAGACAATGAAACAGACCTGAGGACATATAAAAGGAAAGATATAATAGGGAGACCTGAATAAGTGTTTGGAGGAAAAAAGAATGGATACAAGGAGGGGGACATTGTTGGGGATAGAGCTGGAGGCGCCTGTTTGGAAGGGCTTACTCTATGCTAGAGATGTACCTCTCTGAGGGGACTGCAGCTCAAAAGTGCCTCCATGGTGAAGCAGGGATATCCCTGTGGATAAGCCATATCAGAAAAGGACACTCTCAAGCAAAATGTGGCTTGTAGGCAATCTGTGTTGGAAAGGGGACAGCACTGAAGGGACTACAGCCTATAGAGGAATTCATGAGCGGGGGGAAAAAAAAAAAAAAAAAAGAGGGCATAAAAAGCAAGTAGCAGCAGAGGAAAAAGTAAGAGTCACAAGGGATTGAGGAAGGGATTGTGCACTGGCACCAGGCTGCTGCTACACTTTTGCCTCACTAATGTAACAGAGAGGGTCTGGATTTAATGTACAGTGAAAACAAGAGTAGCTGAGAAGTGGAAAAGGTAAGGAGAGGTGTTTATTATCTACTTGTTTGTTGTCTTTTCTTCCCTTTTCAATATTGGAATCAGTAGTTAGGTATTTAAGTTGATTGACCATACATTAAGTGAAATTTCCATGACTGCGAATGTCTGATTTCAAGGCAGAGTTCAGCTTTTGACTCTGTAGAAAAGCTCTGGAGAATGCTGAAGTGGGAAACCTGAGCATGTATCCCAGAACCAAAGTTTCTGAAGATATTTGCCTGAATAGATAAGCTGTGGCAAAGTGCCCGTTCTGCTATTTTGCAGTGAATGTGACTGCATCAAGGACATAGAGAGCAGCAGATGTACAAACTGGCAGTTACTTGAATGCCTACCTTAGGATGAATAGCTTTCACTGAGAAATGGCTATTTCTCTCCACTGAGTCTGTTCTGCTAAGATCAGATGAATCTCACTCTAAGGAGAAGTAACTATCTTTTGCATATCTTTTATGATACACACAGACTTCGGGACTGGAGCAAACTGCAATCTGCTTTCTGTCATTGGTTAATAAAGGTTTTAGAC